>JAMKCH010006037.1:0-32152 GCA_023653785.1 Ophioderma brevispina
TCGACGGCTTACATCGATTACAAAAAAGGTTATATTAATTTCCGAGGTCCTAAAAGGCACCAGAAAGGAAACCCGCTTGTCAACGAAGCGGGATATTAAAAAGTTTAGTAGATGTTAGGCCAATCATTTCGGGGAGCATTATCGATCCCCAAGTAAATTATCTAAAAACCAAGAATAATTATATGACAAGAGTGTTTGCCATCGTCTCAACATGCAGCGATATACAATATGCCCACTGCTGTCGCAAATCTGTAATATATTATGGATTTATCATATCAAACGAATATTTATATCTAACACGTATATTGGAGTGCCTACAACTTTCAAGAACTTCCAAGGCCACTTAATAAATTCCAGGACTGGCTCTTAATTAATTAAACTGTTTAAGGTTGCGTAGGATAACGGTCAAACGTGATGGACTTATTAGACTAAAAAAGCTACAAGAGAAAGCTCACCCACGCTTGATGATTCATCTTGCTATTTCTTGGCTACGTTCGTTCCAATTAACGCACACACATCCAGAAGGAGCTGTATGACACGTCGAGAACCAATGTGTTTGTTTGACCTACTAAACTTGGCTTTCACAACCTTATTATCGCCAACGAAAACGCTGCATTACTTTCCCATGTCATCCACACACACATGCGAAATTTCAAGACAGATACGATATAAACAAGAAACATGTTGGGGCTCGGCTGGGCACCAATGTATGCCCAGCGCATGGCGATTCATGTTACAACATACGAAAAATAGTCAAGAATGAGAGATAAATAACATTTTCCAAACAAAAAATGCTATAGTGTATGTGACTTTTATTGAAACTGATGCGTATAATAGTGGTATACGCAACGTACCTCAAGTTCACTGTACTCTTGTTCAAGTTTTACTGTTGTACCTAAATAGTCGACTAGACAATCGTAAATGATGTCAGCTGTCACTTTTTTTTTTTTGAAAATTGTCAATATTTCTGAATATACAACGGCACTGCTGCACTTCGCCCAACTGGGCTGATGTGATATTTGAACCCACTTAAACACGTGGAATTAGAACCTTGTACAGATCCAATATAAATTGTATAAAAAACACTGAAAATACAATTCTATCTCATCCACTGATCATTATTGTACTTACAAAAAAAAAAAAACTATTTTGGTTTGCATTAATATTTATGCCAGTTCATCACACCCATTACGTTAATTTTAGCACTGTTCATCATTTTCATTGTTCCATGAAACATTGTTATGACCAAGGATCTTCAGGCTTAATGCAGAAAAAAATCCAGCATTGTCTGTCAAGTTACTCACATCGTATAGCAATAAAAACACGCAGATAGCAAAAGAGTGGGCTTCATTCAACCCCACTAGTTAAAGACCCACGAACTATATATCGTGGGTCCTAAAATAGTCCGTGGGACATTTGAGACGATTTTCCCCCAAATACCTGGCAGGTCATTGGGGAGGAAACCATTAAACACCCCCCCCCCAAATAAAGGACTTGGGCTGTTTGGACTGATTTAAATGCATTTTTAGGTGATGAAAACAAATGATTTGAAATGTTTTTAACGAAAAAACTGACCTGCGTGTCCGAGTGCACTAATATCCGCATGCTAAAAGGTATAAACATTATGACGGGTCAGGGTGCAAACGCATTTTCCATTTGTGTCACTTTCCGTGAATTGACATTATAGTACCAGGCATTCAGTATTCATTCAAAGTATGATTCATGAACACATCGTACTTAAAAGCCACAACAAGAAGAGTAAAACGTACATCACCATTTCAGTGGGGTTTTTTTCATATCTTTCATTCCTCACTTTTTCTTTCGCGCTTCTATCTCTTTAAAATAATGTTGACACATTTGGTTTTGTAGGCCAATGGTGGAATATATATGTCGTAGGGTTTGAATTATGTTGGCAAACTTCAAAATTCAACACACATCGATTAATACGGTAAATGGAAATAAACTTACATAATATTGTTAACAGAAACAAGAGCACCAATGGTGCTAAAGCTTCATAAGAAAAGGGTGATGGAGCTTGAGTGAAGGTGGTGGTTTTATTTTTGTGCTTGTTAATGTACACGTGTACTCATATAGTTGCCATTTTGTATCATACTTGACCCTCACCAAAATCGATTACCCACCAAGTTTAATGACCTACAGCCATTTGACTTTGGATGACCCCAGATGTCTTGAAATGCTTTCAAAATGGTTTGGAATTGAATGTTGACCACCACTCACCAAATGTCATTGCCGTATCCATTCCCAACTTAGCAAGTTTCATCTTTATATCCTTTTGCTTGGGAGATGAATGCATGCATCCATGCCAACATATCCGCACATATGTACGCATGCATGAACACACGCACACACATGACATATTACACACAAATACATACATACACTCATGACAGACACAAACACGCACACACGGATGGATACAAGATTTTGACGTGTGTGTCTTCCTGCGCTTCTAAGTGCAGACGACACAAAAATGAGGTAGGGTTTTACTTTTAAAGTTATTATTTAAAAGAAAAAACACACGACACATAATAAAAGTAGGTGCAAACGGTATGCCTATATGGGCAACATAAGGTGCCAATTAGGCTTGACGTCAACAATGATCATCGGGAAGGGTTAGGAATAAATTGAAAGCCAAGAATACAGAGATCTCCGAGGGATCACAATGCCCTCCGAATTTTGTCCACACCTATCTCACATGTTTTCTTCTAGAAGAATGTTGAAATTTCAGCTTTTTGTTCATTAGTTTTAGAAGTTCCCATAAGAGGTTTCACAATATGCAAAGATGCATCAGTATGTCAAATAAAATCTACATTCGATTAACTACACTCTGCTACACTCACACTTTGAATGTAACATATGATCTTACAGATTTCTGGTCAAATTTGACTGGAAAATTGTAATTGACCAGAATCTTGTAAACTTGACTTTATTCTGGTACAAATTTTGAATACAAATGCGTAAGGTAAGATTCATATTTAACAAGGTTATTTCAAGATTGATATAAAAAGGGAGCCATAAAAGGGCCCAAATGATGAGGTCCACAAAGAGTCAAATGAGGTCACCACATGTGGGACACTCATACACAAGGGTCATTCTAAGTGTAATAGAAACCGATCGCATATGTGGATACACCTAGCTATTTCATAATATGAACCAATTAGGTCACATGAGGTCACAAAGTCACATGAGGGCCTTAACATGTGGGACACTATCCAAGGGGCAAGTATCTAAGGTCATGAAAATCGATTGACATCTGTGGATACACCAAGCAATGTGATAATTATGACCATTTTAAGGTCACATGAGGTCAACAAAATGTGGGACATACCCAAGGGGCCACGTATCTACGTGTCATAGAAATCGATCAACATTACGTTGATTTGTTGATACACCAAGCAATTTTACAATTCTGACCATGTTAAGGTCACATGCGGTAAGGAGGTCACCAACATGGGACACGACCAAGGGCACGTATCTAGTGTCATAGAATCTATCAACATATTTGATACACATGCCAATTTATAATTTCTGACCATTTTAAGGTCACATGAGGTCACAAAGGTCACATGAGGTCATCAACATGTGGGGCACTTACCAAGGGCCAATGTTCTAAGTGTCATGAAAAATGGATTTCCAATATGTGAATACACAAGCGCATGCCTATTATTATGACCATTTTAAGGGCACACGAGGTCACATGAGGTCACCACACAGGTGGGCCCACTGCCCAGGTGGCCATTTTATCAAGTGTCATATAAATCGACGAACATATGTGGATACACCAAGCAATGTTATAATTCTGGACCATTTTGATGTCACAAGTGTAGGACAGTACCCAAGGTCCATTTTATCGACGTGTATAAATCGATCGACATATGTGGATACACCCGCAATTCTATAATTCTGACCATTTTAAGGTCATGAGGTCACATTCATGTGGGCACTAACCAAGGGGTATTGTAACTAAAGTATCCTGGAAAATCCAAACAAATCGACATAGGTGGTACACCAAACAATGTATCATTCTCCTCCATTTTGGGAAAAATGACCTCTAGATGACCTTTTGCATTTGACCCAATCGCGAGAACGGAGCTCTGGGGCCACTACCCAAGGGACCATACATGCATAAGTGACATAAATGTGTGCATGATGTGGAAAAAACAGCAGGCAATTTTTAGGGTCACTTTTGACCACAGGCACACAAAGATAGATCCGAAGACAACGTGCGTAGGTTTTGTGGATCTAACATGAATGTTAAAACACAATTGCACATGAAGAACATTACTGGACTTCATGTCGCACTTCATTTTTTTCTCTAAGTGTAGTGTGACACTTGCGAGCTAACCTGACCATTGAAGGGAGACAATGTACCTCTCTTCAGAGCGCTGATAAGTTATCAGAAAGACAATAAGAATCAGGGCATTTTCAATTTGTTGTCGACGTTACTATATTACGATTAATAAAAGTGTGCTTTGGTTCATTTGTTATTCTGATGAGAAAAAGACGATGCTTACGATTTCGATTGGGTATAGAAGTTTCATATAGGTCCCATTGATGCGATTGGTGTGTTAATTTTACCTCCGTACAATGCCGTACAGCTAAGTATTGGTTAGATAGATTTGTTTACCGAGGTTCCCCCAACCAAATTATGATCATATACACGGAGATGTATGTCGGGCATATGAGTTGTCTTCATGGTGACTACGAAAACGCGGGGGGATGGCATAAAAGCGTTGTGTTCTGGGAGCGGGAAGGAGCCCGTTGTCCCTTAAAATAACTTGAAAATGTATAATAAAAACCCAGAGAAAATGTAAAACAAACGCACAAATAGACCCACGAACTCGTGATTTCGTTAGGCATCTACGGCAAGGCTAAAATTTATGAATGATGTTCTCCGACAAATAAAATTGGGTGTGTGCTTTACAGTTGCTTAATTTTCGTTCTACTTGCCGCTAAATTGACGTAAAATCAAGTAAAATACCAATTTTGCATCAGCAGCTGACTGGAACAATCTGCCGAATAAATTTTCAATGGAAATCCCCTATTTGAGAGCCAGCCTGGTTCAAGGATCGCTAATCAGGAAAGGCTTGCTAAAACCAACCAATACATGTATCTCATTGCAGGTGTTACCAGTGAGTTTTATCTATCGCCGGTCACAAAATTGGTTTTGTTTAAGTAAATATAAGAAAAAGGACGATCATAGCTTGACGATTGTACAAGCTTTGAATTTCTTTTTCATTTTCTGACAGAGCATTTACTATGTTTCACCCCCCATGTATCAAATGGATAGTCCAAACAAACATCTTCATTATATGTTTACTTGGAATGTAAACAAATAAAACAAACAAGTAAAAATAAGTCAAAGTATTTTTAAAAAATCATTTAAAAACATTCCCAACCTATATTAAGAAATAAATGGATAAAGTGCTATAATGTAAATATGTCATTAATATTTCTTGTGATTTGTAAAATGGAAAAACACACACACACACAAACAAGACAGCATGGCGATCAAACATGCATTAGACCGGCTGCCCTTCGGTGTGATTTGATAACAGAAACATTAGGCCTAGTACGATAACTTTTCAAATTTTTAAAATATATTGCCACTTAGCATAAAAAATGGCGATGGTGACAAAAGTAGTCATGAGCTATGATCTGAGAAGTACAAAATCTTCAGCCTAGGATCATCGCACTTTTAACCATGGACCATGGATGAGCCGAGTCAAGCTGCGATGCCCGTCTTATGTTGTTTCAGCTGTGATGCGATGTCACGGGGTCGAGTGTGTTTGTGAACTGGGCAAAAATTGGTGAAACCAATGACAACGCGGGATGATAGAAACAATGTATAAATGCAAATAAGGAACAACCATTGCCCGTGCAGGTAGGGAGTGCCACCATAAGCATACCAAACAAGAACGAAAATTTGTACATATTGCAAACCCTCAATTTCGCGTAAACTAGGCCATGATATATTATATACCATGAAGTTAATAATAGTAAAAAAAATAACTTCTGCTAGACACAGGGATCCTAAATAAAACGGTATTTCGCTAAATTTAGACCCCTTTGTGAATTAACATTCTGAAAATACCAATACATATTCACATATTCATCAAGTCTAATATCGTCCCAAGAACCCTAAAGCACACTATAAGTACAAATGGTTTCGCTCCATAGTCGCGACCTGTACGCACGACAACATTTACAAGGCCGGGACACAACCGTACAAATCTTAATGGCAGAAACTTGTCTCGAAAATCATCACCAAACTCTCCAAGTGCAGAAAAAATGAGCTACAGTCATAAATAAACATATGCATAAGAAAGAAGCCAAGCATAGGCACAAACCAAAACAAAACATTCTGCAGACGGGACGTCAGACGCAATCGCACAGGACTCCATAGCTTCCATTTTGATTTAACACTTACCAAACACCACTCCAACCCCAACTATAAAATGGTGCGCCTCTACATTCGCAAGTCCTTTTTATATGAAAATTCATTTTACACACAAAGTGACCGCAAATGACCGAATTTAATACAGGCCATACACATAAACACCTTTACACGTCTGGCTTGTACTGAACGTACATTAACACGAACTCAGGCATGATTCTTTGGTCGTTGTCATTATTTGGAACGCATAGTTGATGTAGGTGTCGCTATTAAAAATCACGCTTACAACGGCTTGCGTCGTATACACAACAACAACACAAACGAGAGTATTGACTTGTTATCTTGGGTACGGGGTTACACGTGCGGGGGGACAAAACACAGCAAACGGCAAAAAAACACAAAACGCAAAAAATTAACACACTTCTAGGCCGATTTGCTTACGAAATTCATTCACCTGAAGAGACATACCAACTTCACAAGACACAATTTTGAACAAATATGCTCAATTGAGTGAACGGAGATAGATTTTTTTCGCCCGCGCTCCGAATCGGCCGCCGATTAGATTGGCTCATTATCCTTATGAAGCAAATAATTAAGATGATGGTGTGACCATCATTGTTTAAAACACAAGTATACTAGATTCACGTTGATATGGAATAGCCTTATTTTTTGTAGGTGGAGGTGTGAATTGAGGGGATGAGTATATAAAAACTTTAGTTCGTGTATTTGTGGTATGGTGTGCGCTATAGTCATGATAGCCAACCCTGAGCAGTTGGGTCATTCACAGTCCCAATCAAAAGTCAAAGCATAAACCCTAGAATATTCAAAGAAAGCGCAAGCTAAATCCAGGAATAGTTTCAGTGAAAGCAGGTGCAAGCTGATTTTATGAATAGTGAAGATAAAGTTCTGCATTGTTACACACAGGTGACTGAAGCCTTCTAAAATTTATATGTTGTTGTAGGCAATGTTTAAATCCAATTCTGGGGTAGACACACTATGCATCACATAGGATAAAATACAAAGTATTGACTGGACGAACAACGTAACTTTATTTGTAGTTGGCCAGTTTCTTTCAATCCGATCTCTTTTGTATTGCGAGGAAAAAATCAAAGATTTTCTGGGTGATTCTGTCCCCTATTTTGAGTAATGGACGAAGTCCAAACACCGCCCATAACTCTACCATCAATTGGAATCTACTATAGCACCTGGCAAGGCTTGAAATAAGCAAGGGCAAGGGTCAAATTTACCCCTGCTAAAAGGCAAAATGCCCCTGGTTCTGAAACAAAACTGTGTACATTTGTATAGACCAAGGGCAGTAAAATGTTAAAACACCAAAAATTGCTCCTGGATCTGAAATCCTTATTTCAAGCCCTGGCACCTGGTCTACTGACGTGTTGGAGGTGCGAAGAATATGCCCATACAGTTACAGCATTCAATAGCCTTATCACATCTGATTGAACGCGAATTTTAAAAGCACAAGCCCTGCAGTAGGCTATGGGGCATGTCCGTCTATGCTGTTGTTTTGCTGTCCCCATCGAGGGGCTAAGGGGAAACCAAGTGTAAATTCATAATAAATAATTAAAATCATATAACCGTCTGAATAAAATGTCAGTTTAATTTATTTCCCCAATATCAGTGACCAATATATACACTAGACTTCAGCAAACAATAGAGCTAAAGATATTCGATTACCGGCTCGGTATGCGGTGTAGAAAAACACATCAGATCCCTTTTCATCTGGGAGTGCAGGACCATTGTTATATTGTCTCGCGGTGTTACCACCTCTCCTATTATAGACGAAGTCTTTTTTTAATGACGTAAGCGCAAAATACTTATCCTCATTCGCAAATAAATCAATCTTGAGCTTCTATAGTGCGTGTTCAATTAACTTTGTCCACGTTTTTCATCATTTATTCGAAAAGGAAGACAGACAAACAAACATCATGCCAGAATGTTGCTGGGCAAGCTTTAACCTAACAACTTTGCGCAGAATTAAAATCCGTAACTTATTCGCTAGCGAAGTGTTACGTGTAATCCGGTCGTTACTATGTCAACTGGATCACGCTTTGGAGTCCTGCACCACGATCGAAATGATCACTACACAAAGTCTACGGCCTGCAATAACATTCCAAAAGGTGCGTGATCCAGTAACCAGGGAGTTATGTAACCACTTCGATGGCGAATTGCTTAACTTCATTTGTATTCAATTTACCGCGCTTTCAGAAGAAAACTTAGGGTCAACGACCTATATCATAATGTAAACTGGTTAGTTATTGTGAAAGAGGACGGGTATTCTGTTACTCAACCCGAATGGAGGTGATAACCACCTGGCTATAACAATAGCTCCGCATACCGGACCCATTGTAATAGCTTTAGTTAATGGTTTGCTGAAGTCTATATATCCATTGGTCACTGATTATTATGAAAGAGAAATTGATGTGACATTTTATTCATTTTTAAGAAAATGTGCAAGTTTAATTTGGGGCAACAGATGGTTATGTCATGTTAATAATTTATCAATAATTTTACACGGGTTTTGTCTTTTCCATTTGAAGGGACTACGGAATTTGTTATGCAGCTTGTTATTTCGTCTACGCCCCATAGTCTACAGGTCCTCACGCATACTGCCGGGCAGTGCTTTGTTCGTTGCCCGGCGTTGACGTCACATGTCAACTCATCTATTAAAACAGTGTTTAGAAATCCAACGCTTTTCTAAGCATATGCTTGTTCACTTTGTACACAGGTTAGGGTTGCGAGTTCCGATCGTCTTTGTCCTGAAATTTGAGCCCTAAAGATATAAACAAAAAACCGCCGATTCAATGGTTAACAATCAATATTAGGATAACACGGACGTGTGGTTTGCCTGCGTCCAGTTGAAATTTTTTTGACCCCCAAACCCCCTCTGATTGTAAAATTCAGTGCGTCCATAATTAGCTAATTTTCTAAAATAGGCGTCCTGGACGCAGAAACGCAGAAAAACGCGACCCCTGTAAAAGTTCAAATTAGTTGGCCAGGCCAACTAATTTGAACTTTAACATGGGATTTTCTGAAAATGTTTCTTTACCAATATTCCTCCTTTGCATTGAATATTGAGTATTGAATAGGGGTTTGCAATATGCATTATTGCTTCTACCATCAAAACCGCAAGTATGTTTCCCACGGAACTTGATGGAGCGTATGTGCAAGTGCCAGGCTCTCAAGTAGAGAACACAACAGACATAAATCGGAACACGCACCTTTAAATGTTATGAGTTTTGATGGAAGCTCTGAGTAAATTCACACTGAAATATAGTTTACAAAATGAAGACCATCTAAATTGTTTAATTTCGACTGAAACACATCTTTTAGAATGAACTGTTTGATGCTTGTCATAGATAAGATCTCCCCTACATGCCTAATCTCCCAAAAGTCTAATTCAAAGGCTCTTCATCACCGATGTCAATTCTTGCATCATCCATGTCTGGTGACTGGTCTGCATCCCCTTCTGTGGCCCCATCGTTACTCTGGCTGCTGGGGCCATCTTCACCATCAGTGGGCACAATTTCGTGTCTATTCCTCCAACTCCAACGCCAACCGTCTATAGTCATTGTATATGTCGCTTTGCAACAGAACAACGCTCCTAACACAAAGAAGTACCCACTATAGATGAGAAATTGCGTTTCAGGAGGCGCACTCAGAGTCCTATGATCAACAACTATTAATGTTAATAGAGACTGAAGCACCAGAGCAACAAACATATTACAACCAAATACCAGGGCGTATCGTTGCACAATTAAATGTTTAGCTATCTGGTACGTGGCAATAGTTATAACCAATTGATACGAAGCACGAAAGACAATATATAATGAATAACAAAACCAGATGTTAGTGGTAGTTGCCATGCAGACCAACAAAATGGAGTCCATTACAGAGACGAGCCCCATTAAGATTTCGCCAAAGATGTCCCAGTTCATTTTAGTAAACATAATGCAGAATGCTGCCGTAGCACCCGCAAGAGTTGACACAGCTTCGACCGCTCCATTGTACACATCACTGACGTCAGCATCGGACTTGTCAAAGATTACTTGCCAGAGATTCTGGATGTAATTTCCTATTTGAAAATACCCACAAGTAGCAAAGGCCCACCACAGGGACCATTTCAGCAGGTGTCGGTTCTTGTAACAATTCTTGAAGTCCAACCAGAGGACGTTGAAATTGTCTCGACAGGTCTCGGAAAACTGACCAAAATATCTATGTTATTGTCAACCACGGTGGTCTGATAAGGATTTGCTCCTTGTTCGGAATTCAAATAACGGGCTTGTTCTGCTGATTGACCATGACTTGAAGAAATGTCACCTGGAGGGATGCCATCCACTGCTTTGACAGTATCAGGTCGAGTCCGATGGAAGTAGGTGCTGGATTTAACTCTGGGCAAAAACAAACTCACGGTGGTTGCAATTGCGACACTAGTCATCGATATGATATTCAAAGTGAACAATACACTCTTACTTTCACTCAATGAGTACAACAACTGGCCCAGTGTACCGGCTATAAAGTTTCCCGTCAATGCAGCAGATCTTGTATAGCTCGAAACTTGCTGATAGTGGTCTGCGGAAACGGCGGCATAAATGTACGAATAATAGGCAATTTCTGTTGCGCTGGCTAATCCGTACATCATCTGCATTAGTTTCATGAGAGGAACACCCCATCCCCAAAGGAGGAGTGCCCAGTACCTAAATAGGTGCATCCTTCAAACACGATGACTGGCTTGTACCGGAGGATATCAGTAAATAGAAAGACGGGTATGAGTGCTGCCATGTAAGAATAGGTCCATACTGGATAGATTTGATTGTCTACCGCCTCTTCTGATATGTTTTTCACGGTTATAAGATACGGAGTGAGGAATGGTTCTGACGGGCGCATCTCCTTGAAAAATCCATAGAGACACAGAAGGGCAGAAGGAAGTAACCACTGTCTATCAGCCATTTTGAAGTTATTTTCTTTGAGGGCACTCTCCAGGCAACCAATGATAAATCAACCGAATAATAGTTTAACCATTCTGCTTTACCGACAACTTCAAACAATACTGCTTGGTGATAAGTAAAATTGATAATGTATCCCTCTAGTGGCAACCACTACATCCGCGCTGTCCAATATTGTGAAAGATTTTTGTTGCACTCGACAGATGAAAATGCTGGATTTACACCACGATGAAGTGATTGTCGAAAATCGCAGGATAACACTAGATGAAGTGTCTGTGGTAAGTGAAAACAAAATAAATTATTCTCATTAGTATTGCGATAATGCTATCCTGAATGTGCAGGTGTCAGGTGATTGTGAAGTAGAAGTTTGCTAGTTTGCTAGCTAGCTAGTGTTACTAGTTTTCAAGGAAAATTAGTAACACTAATTTAATTAAAATGTGCAAAGGACAACACTCTAGAATAGTGATCAGGATTTATATGCTGACAAGTAAATTAAACATGTTTGACATCAAAAACGATATGAATAAGTCATTTAATTCTAAGACGGTTTAAAGCCACTATCAGTCATTTTTTTTTCAAATTCAAAATGCCCATTTTGTCTCTAAATTGCTAGTGTTAGGTCATATCAACACCTTATATTACTTTTCTTTGTGAAAAACAGACACTTAAGCATTTTAAAGCAGTCTTGAAGAAGCCATTTACGACTGATTTTAGACCTTATTAGTAAACAAAGCATACAAATCATGCATAATTTCTTGACAAATATGGCGTGTTACGCTTAGCCACTTACAGGGATCTTTACTTCAACAATTTCCAATACAACAGTGCCAAAAATGGATTTTGATGAAAAACGGGGGGCGCGATTTGTTTACATTGTGAAGAAATCGCTGATAGTGGCTTATTCTCACGTTTAATTCCAAACCACATGTTTAAATAAGCAATGCCAACGCTGTTACATGGTCAAATAAAAATGAAATATTTTAGAACCATTGAATGTGTTTAGAAAAACAATTCTATTACCTCTGCTGCCCATTATTGAAAATGCAGCATTCTGATTGGTCAGTTTACTGCCCATTATTCTGCAATAATGGGTCACGAATATATTTTCTCATTATATCGCGCTGTTTTCGGTAATAGAATAGAAATAAAGGGTTTGCAGTATTATTTATGGGCTCATAATGTATCCTCGGCCGGAAAAAATTAAAATAATGGACTCGGCTGCGCCTCGTCCATTATTTATTTTTTTCCGACCTCGGACACATTATTCGCCCATAAAGGATACTGCATCACCCTTTATTTCTTAAATACGACCATTAGATTTCAAGTTTATGCGGGTGCATAAGAGACATAATGCCTACTTTTCATGCAAGAAGCACGCATCCCGATACCTTCTTGAAGATGTGGAAAGTTAGGCTTTGTCTCTTTTGCATCTGCACCCGCATAACCTGAAATCTAAAGGTCGTAACAACACTATGTTTTGTTCAAGTGCTTAATAGCAGATAAACATTTAGAGTAAACAATCTACAACCTTAAACCCCTTGATGTTGGCTACAAAAACTAGTATGGTATAGTTGTCTCGGATGGTGGTATTAAATTCCTAAATATCACTGTCCGTCAGTGCTCAGTGCTGATTGGCTCTTTGTTATCATGTGACATGTAAGCCATAAACAATTGCAAAAATAGTTGTTTTTGTTTTTGTCATTGTGCATGATGCGCATTAACATGGATATTCCATTTCATACAGACGTCCATCAACAACTAATACACTCCAAACTAAAATTATATAACTATAAACGGTTGCATTTTTGCCAGATATTTTTTATTTTTAGTTGTTAAGACAGATCCTAAGCTAAATCCCTCTTTTATTCCATCCAAATTTATTGACCCTAATGGAGCTATTGTCAGTTGAACTTAAAGGATAAAATACCACTTGGGGCCAGTTTCACCTGCAGTCAAGAAACTAAAGTATAAGGCGTGGTGTAGAATCTGTGGGATTAAACCCTTGATTTTTCAAACAAAAGAATATTGGTAAAGATTCAGAGTGAAGGTATTATCATGCATTGAACTAATCATATATTATTTTCAGTGAAATCACCAAAAATTATTAGTTGGTGGGTGAAATGAGGACTCACTCTCAGGGGACCATAATAGAAATTCGTGGAATTGGGGAATTTGACTCTATGTAACAGTTTACAAGTCTGTTGAGGGACTTTTGTGTAGACAACGCTCTAATGTGTGGGACAATTTACCCTTCCCTATTCCCCCACTGCCTCAAGATGCCCGAGGAATTGATAAGAAAGTAGTGTTCAACAAGCGCAATAAGGAAAGGATTGTGTATTCAACTGGGTCTGCATGGGCTTTACCTTCAACAAGGGTGTTTTTGTGGTTCTAGCTTCTGCTGAAACCTGAGTAAGTTGAGACACAAGACTGTTTGGAATTGAATTCCCAATGCTCCAAGTATTTAATTAGTAATTGCGACATTATAAATTTAACTTATGTATATCAAAAGCACCCTTTATACTACTTTTTATTTTAATTTTCAATAAAGAATGTCTTGAAAGTGATTTCCAATGTTAACTTGTGTTGATATCAGGATACCGAAACGGGCCCAACATGTTTTTGAACGGTCTCAGATAATTAGCCTTAACTCCTGAACTCAGACCCCCAAATTACATCCCACAAAATCTCATGAAAGCGGAACCCCAAAAAAGAACAGTAACTCCATGTTGGGAGGAACTCAATTTTTGGCCAAAAATTAATCTTGATTGTATAGTTTTTTTTTGGGACAGTCTGTATATGACCCACGTTTGGGGTTAAAATTCCAACTCCCAAATTTGACATTTCATCTCATTAACATGATGGTGCTCGTCACAGTGTACCCATGTCCCACAGCCATTGAAACGCAAATTTAAATTTTGGCCATATTTTGGTTACCTTCCCCCCAGAAATCCATGGCCCACTTTTTGGACACACATTTCGGGTTGTATGTTGAAGAGAAGCTGTGGTTTTCACTTCAACTTATTTCAATTCATAAATCATTGGTTTTTATACACACACATGTCCTGTGTATACATTTACACAACCAGGTAATTTAAGTTTTTGCACCCTAAAATAATTGCAAAATTGCAACAAAATCATTAAAAAGGTTTTATGCTTTTGGTAATATTTTGCATCAGGAATATGCACATAGCACAAACCTTAGAAAATCTCTTATAACAAAAGTGGAGAAATATGGGGTTCATGCACATAGTAATACAATGTAACATATATTAGTATTATACTAAGGTAATAATTGAAGACAATGATAAGCAAAGCTCAAGGGATGCAAGGGTCCAAAGTAACAAAGAAGATTTTATCTCAGCTTCCTGTAGCTCAAAACCCGGGTATTCAGTATTCTGCCACCACATCCAGCTGCCAAATGCAATAGGGTGGTGGCACAATATTGAATTCTTTCCCCAAACCCTAGTTTGCTATGTTTTTTTTTTTTTAACACAGAAATTCCTTTTTCTCTTTTTTGTATTCCTTTTGGAAGACTTTTTTCTTGGCCTAAGAGGGCTTGAAGAGTAAAACCCGAACAGCCTGAAAAAGTGCATGAAATTAAGCTAAAAGCCTCCAAAGCGGGATGAAAATAAAATTGCTGGAATTTTGAATAATGGAAGGCCTGAATTCAGGCTATTGCTTGAAAACTTACATCCCTGAAAGCCGACACTTGCCACAACAAGGCAGTTCTTGAAACACTAGTGTCACCTGCTTTTGCGATTACAGGTTAAGTGATCACTATGACCATACACCATTTGTGATTTCACCTGATATGACCGTGAAATTACCTTAACCCTTTATCTGGACCCTTGCTAGGCAATTTATAAATATGAATATAAATATGAATTTCCTGGGCTTTGCACACCAAAGATTGGCCAGTTGTGACATGCAGCCAACACACTTTTGTGGGCAGACCAGCTGATATCGGGTTACAGTTTTATTGAAAAATTGCCTAGAAGCGAGACATTATGTCTAGAAATCAAGGGCAGGTTCTGGCCAGAATTGCCTGTCTCACTAGCTTTAGCAATGGTTCAGCTTCACTGCGCTAAAACAATGAAACCATTGAAGCAAATCTGGGCTACTTCTAACCCAGGTATAGAGTTAAATAATTTTGGTATCAAATGTTGACTACACCCACCAAGTTTCATAACGGTACAACCATTTGTAGTTATTTGACCCTGAATGCCCCCACATGACCTTAAAATGACCTTCAAAATTTTCAGAACTGAATGTTGACCACATCCACTAATTTTCATGACCATACAACCATTTGCAGTGATTTGACCTTGAATGATCCCAGATGACCTTGAAATGGCCTTGAAAACTGTTGGTAACAAATGTTGACTACACCCACCAGGTTTCATAACCATCCAACCTTTTGTAGTAATTTGAATTTGGATGACCCCCATACATACGACCTGGAAATGACCTTCAAAATTGTTGACTACACCCACCAAGTTTCATAACGGTACAACCATTTGTAGTTATTTGACCCTGAATGCCCCCACATGACCTTAAAATGACCTTCAAAATTTTCAGAACTGAATGTTGACCACATCCACTAATTTTCATGACCATACAACCATTTGCAGTGATTTGACCTTGAATGATCCCAGATGACCTTGAAATGGCCTTGAAAACTGTTGGTAACAAATGTTGACTACACCCACCAGGTTTCATAACCATCCAACCTTTTGTAGTAATTTGAATTTGGATGACCCCCATACATACGACCTGGAAATGACCTTCAAAATTGTTGAGCACACCCACCAAGTTTCATCATCCTACCACAATTCATTCAGGGTCAGCTGGAAATTCCATTTTTGGAACATAAATATGCAAATTAGGTACTGAATTAGCATGTACGATGCCCAAAATCTACTCAAGATTGTAAACTGCCCTGGTAGTCCAGCCGTAGAACCATAGACCTTGTATATGACCTTGCAAACGAGTTTGCACGAAATGCTTTGATAGTTTTGTAGGCAACATTGACCCGATTCCAAATCTTGATGCAAATTTTGCATCCTTGAGCATTTTGAGATATGGAAGAAGGGTAAATTAACAGGGGTCAAATTTGTAAACATTTCATAAAGGATTAAAATGGTTCATCTGTTACAGTTTGCTATGTGTAGGGCAATTTTAACACAGTAGGCTTAAAATGGTTCAAGTAATGTAAAAGTAATGTAAAATATGTGTTGTGTGATTTGTTTGATGGATTGGGGATATAATAAAGAGAAAGTGTTAAGGCCCACAGGGTCTATGGGGATCATCAATCTAGCCTCTGTTAGATATCTTTATGTTGAATAACATAAAATAAATGTATATTTGTTGGTGAAACATTCCAATACAAACAATTTGAAACTAATCAGATCAATACAAATGTTTACCCTCATGATGACCATTTACAGTTTTTGGCCTGCCATGCAAATACAAAAGGTCATATATAATAACTATACCTTTTTAATCCTTAGAACCAGATGAACATGTCTATACACCTTTTAACCCCATGTTAAACATTTACAAAATTTGCCTCTGTTAATTTAACAACTCCCCTAACCCTAAGCCCTATCTTAAAATGCTCAAGGATGACAAAATTACATATCACGATCTGGAATCAGCAGGTCATTGTTGCCTAGAAACCATCAAAACATTTTGTGCAGACTCTTTTGCAAAGTCATTTGGGCCTACCTCAGTACTATGGTTTTAAAGCAGTCATGGGTTATTTCACATTAAGTGTACACTTTGGTAAAAATGGATTTCACCCCATTTGGTTCAGTAATTAGCATCCACTTCATTGTTTTGGTGGTTTCGTTTGATGGACCCTATCAAGACCAAGCTACAATTGCATTTTCATAATTAACATTTCAAATATCGTTTTGGTTAATTTTGAACATTTTTTGTGCATTTTTAACGGAATTTGGATTCTCATTCACATTTTTAATATGAATTCATTGATATCTTAGACGAATTAAATGACATTTATGTTGCACATTGTTATTACTGAAAAAGTATGAACAGTGTACAACATTATGAAACTTATTTGACAACAATTGACCTATAAATGTGGAAGTTATAAGCATTCTTGTAAAAAGTATTTTTTTCTGTTAAATAAAAGTTGGTGTCCTCTCCATCACATTGAGGCCCCCAGCAGTGAAATAAAATGAAAAGTATATCCCAGAACTCAGTATATTTAATCTTCAGAATGGTTACAAGTGATGACATTTGACAAATCATTGAAAAATTGCATTGGATATATTTATTGCTTTGCCATTCTGATGTCTTCATTTTCCGTTAAAAGTGCGTCCTCTCAAGAACAGATGATTTTTTTAAATTTATTGAAGTATTTAGGATTTTGATATTTACTGTTATGGTATGGAAATAATGGTATGCTTCAATTTAACATACAGATGGATGATTTACCCACTAAATTATTATGGATGGTCAGTATCTCACACTAATGCTCTGTTAAATAGCATGTCCTCTCCAGAAACAAAGTTTAGTTTTATTTTTTAACAATGTATAGAAACAATTATTTTAACAGTAAAAGTTATTCATTTATGTATGTAAAATATTATCTGAGTGACATAAGAGATCAATTAGAATCCAATAATCATCATTTCATTTACTATGAGTCTGTTCTGGAATTGTTTTTTCATTAAAACCATGGATAAGGTAGAAGGGGAAAAGACCTCAACAGCTGCAATACTCTTACATTGTTTCGATATACATGAAAACTTGATGTGATACTGTTAGTTACTGTGTAATTGACAAAATTCACTGACCATGACAATTATTTACTACCCTGGAAAAACACATACCGTATGCTTATTGTTTGGAGAGGACATACATTTTTTAACATACAGTTGCCTTTGCAGCTGGGTCGCTTGAAAGGTAAGATAATTATTGATTTGAACATTTATTGCAGCTAATTCAACCTGAACATGTCAGATAATAGTTCACTCAAAGTTAAATTAAACAGGAGGCTCAAATCACAAGTGGATTTATGGTTGTGCTTTTAATCCTCGTATTGCACCTTTATTACTAAAGGGTATCTGGAACTTTAGAAATTAAAAATAAATATTTGTTCTTGATTTATGATAATTTTATATTTGAAAATCAAAGAGAAGAATGGCAAGTGTAAAATGTCATTGATTTCACACAAAATAAGTTGCTTTTCAAGCATAATAGTTTTATTGTTAACAAATGTCCTCTCAGAACATGCAATGAGTCACTCCTTGAGAGTTCACATTAGTTTTGAGATACTAAGACCAATGTCTTATTAATAATTTAAAGACTGTGAAAGTGAAAGACTGGTTCACAAACACATGCTATGTTAGCATTTTCAGTCATACAGTTTAATTTTCCTTAAATATAATGGAACTGTGGGCACTCTAATGCCATTTTTACAAGCCTATGCCATTTAACTCTGTATGTAACATTGCATAAACATCTGACCCGTTATGCAGAAATATTATCACTGCTAAATGCTTGATAACTAACATGTAGTTTGGTATTATATTTGTAGGGTTTTTGTTAAACAATTGTCCCCTCCAATACTTTTCACAATGAATGAACCCTGAAAGCTCACAGTTAAAAGGTTCTTGCAATTACATGACCACATACAGTCACACACCACAATACACAAAATAAAGACTTATATAAACCCGTAATATTTGATTTTAGTCCAGTAACAAAAAGAATTTGACTTTTGGATGCTAATAAATCAATTTTACCTCTCCATATCTTGGATTGCCAATTAGCACCATCATACATTTAATATACGGTAAATATGGCCAGCCTGGAGATGAAATGAGTTATTTGACATCTGATGAGTAGAACAGAAGCATATTATTGTACAAAACAATGTGTGTAACCATTGCAGGTTTATTGAAGTTGATGTGTTAATTGTTAAACAAAATGTCCCCTCCAGATTCCTATTTTATAATCACGTATTTCAGTGAAATGTTACATGGATGCCACGGTCTGTAATTTTTAGATATAAATGGCATATACCCTAAGGTTTCAGAATCTGTTAATTTTTTTCCTCAACAACAACAAGTTTCATTGTTCACCCCCTGTGAGACTGAAAGGGCATGCTTAATGTGAAATAACCCTCATCCTTGGGCGAGTGGTTCTTCTGACCAAGATTGGTGATCACAGCAATTGATCTGTGGCTGAAAAACACATTTTTGACTCACATGACCTTTGGCCCACACCACATATGGACCTTAGCCAGTGGGTCTTCTGACCAAATTTGATTGCAATTTGTTCAAGCATTTGGGCAGGAGAAAAACAGATTACCAAATTTTAAACAAACTAACAAAAAGTGACCTTTACACCCCATATGGGCTTTGGGCATTTTTTTTCCTGACCAACATTGGTGATCAAATTGACCTATGGCAGAAAAAATAAATTTATAGATTTTTCAAAAAAAAAGAATTTGCTTTTAATCAGCCCACCTAACCTTTGACTTCAATCCGAGTACATCACAATGATGTATGTATATGTGTGTCTAAAAAATATCTGAAAGCAATAATTTAGATATTATCATCACATTTACTTTTACAGATCTGACCCTTTAAAACACTGGTCCAAATGGACGAAACAGACCCAATGTTCAATGCGTTTCTAAATTGCTGAAAGTTGCATGCTTTCTGATTACATATTTGATATCTACACCAAAAACTACCCCCAGAATACCAATTTTCACAATTGTGACATACCATGTTAAAGTTATGGTCCCCTGAATGTAAACTGCTCCAAATGGATGAAACAAGCACAAGGTTCAGCGTCCAAAATACTGAAAGCTGCATGCTTTCTGATTACATATTTGATATCTACACCAAAAACTACCCCCAGAATACCAATTTTCACAATTGTGACATACCATATTAAGAGTTACGGTGGTCCCCTGAATGTAAACATATGCCTTGTGGCAGATTTTAATATGGACCCTTCATTTAAGAAATAAAGGGCGATGCAGTATCCTTTATGGGCGAATAATGTGTCCGAGGTCGGGAAAAAATAAATAATTGACGAGCGCGCCGAGTCCATTATTTTATTTTTTTCCGGCCGAGGATACATTATGAGCCTATAAATACTGCAAACCCTTTATTTCTATTCTATTACCGAAAACAGTGTGATATAATGAGAAAATGCATTCACGACCCATTATTGAAGAATAATGGGCCGTAAACTGACCAATCAGAATGCAGCATTTTCAATAATGGGCAGCAGAGGTAATAGAATTCAAATTAAATACAGTAATAGTAATAATTTCTCAATAATTTCTCAATAATATCTCCACTATGCCAAAATGAAGGCAATATGAAGGGCAAGGTTGCCACATCTTGTTGAGGTGGCATGGAATGACTCAGTCCTTACAATTCAATATAAAACAAGCTAAATCTCGTAATTTGCTCCAATACGAAATGAGAAATTTACAATTTTACTACCACAGAAATAAATCTCAGCTAATAGTCCTTTTAGATTTGGATATTTTTATAGAAAGCTTTCAGTGCGCAAATCAGAGCTTTTAATTATTTTTAGGGATATGTGAAATCTCTCTTTACACCTTAAGGTGTGTCTTCCAAATCTTTACAACTTTCTCCCCTAAATTAATAATGCCCTATGGGCCAATTCAGTATGTATATTTTATTCTGCATGTGCTATCCAAAATTCCAAATGGCTGGATAGATTTAACTCAAAATTTGTAATTGAGATGTTTATAGACTGCGGTTTTGTGCTTCTATCTGATGAGTTAAAAGACATTGCATCAAAAAATGGACCACTATCAGGATATGCACCCCCACCCATAAGATAGGACTTAAAGCAATAACAGTACATTTTTGAAGAGCACCCCCAATTTTCAAAATTGAGATTTTTGCACAGTTGTGTTGGTAATTTTCTAGTAAACTATACCTGTGAGTGGTAATGCTCCAAAATGCATATTTGTCATAAATATGCATTATAATTAGAATCGGGATCACATTGTAATTTAATGGCAGAGCTAGAAACACCAAATTTGCGTCCATCCTTTATGAAATATTTTCACCTTGCAAAAATTATCTCTAACTTGACTCCCCTGAACCGACGGAACAACTAATAGATGAGCGTAGACACGTACATGGTGCAATTTCCCGGCTATTTCATATTGGAAGGGCATTTTGAGAGTAAGGGTTTGAAGGTAAACCTTGGGAAGACAATAGTGCTGGTGAGTGGGGTGGAGAGGGAGTTGGTAGTAAGGTAGACCCATGTGGCGTGTGTAGGAAGAGGGTAAAAGCAAATTCAGTGTGGTGTGAGAAATGTGGAAAATGGCCACAAATATCCAAATAGCCACATGGTTAAAGTGACAGGAGGAGATTTCTTTTAGGATACAAATTTCTCTCAAATTGCACTGGATTGATTGTAGACCAACTACCGACAATGTTTCGCAGGTTATTTGACAAACAAGTACAAAAGAAACCGCAAAACTTGTTTTGAACTTGCCTGCTATCACAATCGTCCCTACAGAAAACCATGCTTTGATTTTCTGTCGTGCATATGCAAAAACTTGGGTTCCGAAAAAATTGGGGGTGCTTCTTTCTGGAAATGTCCTCATGTATCTTTAAGAAAGTTAAGATTGAATTTTTTAGTCCAATATGATGAAGTTTTTAAAAAGTTAATCATTACCAGACTGAATACAAAAATGATGTCACTCCCTATATTGGTGAACGGGAGTTTCTGTAACCTGACCCACCTGACCTTAACGGAATAAACCTGTGCTTTATTCCATGAAGTTTCCGAATTCATAATTGTGTCAGAAAAAAGTGTGTCAGATGAGTCAGGTTACGGAAACTCCCTTGGGGAACCCCAAAAGTAGTTCAGTCTTTCCATGGCATGTGAAACCACCAGTACGTACAAACGTGTGTTCATGATACGGCGATTTTTTTTTTTTTTTTTTTTCAAAGGTGGATATTATGCGTGAACATTGACTTACAAAATGCACCCTAAACAAGTATTTCCATGAACTAAAGAACCTTTGTCAGTTTCTGCTACCCTAAACAAGTAAGAAATGCAAGTGCGTGCGTATGCGTATTTACTTTAGAACACCCCTGCATCCTCTAAAACAGCCAGACGCGTGTGTGCGTATGCGTATTTACTTTAGAACACCCCTGCGTCCTCTAAAACAGCCAGACGCGCGTGTGCGCAAGCGTATTTACTTTTGAACACCCCTGCGTCCTCTAAAACAGCCAGACGCGCGCGTGCGTATTTACATCCCCTAAATTCATAGGGTGGTGGCACAACACAAAATTCTTTCCAATTTGGCATTGCCAGTTTAATAGACATCTATAGCACAGCCTGAAAAATGCTAATATTTTGTACCACGAAAATGCCACAAAAAACACCTAAAAATAGAGCAAGCTTTATTTTATTTTCTTATTAAGGGTTGTTTTTACAATCAGGGTACCTCGGCTGTCTCATTTGGGGTAAAAAATAAAGTCTCATGATTATTTTCAATATTGATGTTTTTGCATTGTGGGCAAGTCAAGTAGTATAATTCCCAAATTTTGAAGCGTCACATCTTCTTGAACAAGTTTTGCGATTCATGAAATGTTACATTTTTTTCGGAGAGGACGAGTTTTTGACGGAAAACTTCATTCATTTCTACACTTGGGGTGAAAAAACAAAGTGCTTTGATTATTTTTCAGTATTAATGTTTTTGTATTATAGATAATTCAATGAGTATGTTTCCAAAATTCAGAGGCATGATGTCTTCAGGAACAATTTTTATGGTTAGTGAAACTTCATGTTTTTGGAAAGGACATATTTTGACGGAACACTGACTTGTAACATTTGATCATGTGATACAGGAAAACTTAATGGGTAGCCACCAGGTGTTTACTACAAATGTGTAGAACATAAACTAGAGTTTTTACAGCAAATATCACAAATCAATTTGTCAATTTAGTTCAAGCTTTATTAGCCTAAATATGGAGAGGACATTTTTTGACGGAATTTACTGCTAAATTTCAAATTGACACTACATGTTACCAAATGGTCACATTCTTTTAAAATTTCTGGATATTAATTACCTTGCTCCAAATGTTATTCCTGAATGCTGAATGTTGTCCCCAATGTTCTTTATGACAGTGCTGAATTTACTCAAATATTAGCTTAAATCAAATGAGACAGTGATTTTAAGCAATTTCCATACATATGTTCATAATTTTGTTGGTCATCAAGCATTTCAAAAGGTTTCTTTGCAGCTGTAGGTAGTGCTTTTGGTGGTCTTTAAGTTGGCATAGTACCATTTATGAAAAAGTACAGACATTGTTTTTTATGGGTCCTATTGTAGTGTTCAGCCAAGAGGTACCCTGATTGTAAAACAACCCTTAATAGTACAAAAGTTAAAGGGAATGACAAATTTAAGTACGTATAAGTGGGTGTTCCAATTGTCTTTGGGACCCCCCTGATTTACTGGAAGTAGTGTCGATTTTAGTATCAGATGAAAAGCTACTACACAATAGGACATTAATCGAAAACCGCCACGATTGTGAAAGCAACTATAGTCCGGCGGGAGCCATAGTCCGGGCTCGGACGATAAGGAATAAGCGTGAAACTAATCATCATCTAATGTTGCGGAAGAGTCAAACTGAATTGAGATTGCCCTATTCCGTACCGTTGTAGCAGGACTGTGAGTACGACGGATATAATTACTTCTACACCGGTAATGAATTCAGTTCCTGTCCTGCACCAATCCTTTCAATATGATCCGGTGAAGCTAGACACTTCATTCCCCGTACAATTCATTCCCCGGGACATTTCATCCCCGCGACGATTCATCCCCTCAACTTTCATCCCCTAAAATTAAATGTTTCGGTTTTTTAATGTCACAAAGTGATAAAACCAGGCGAAATTAGGAATAAATAAATTTAATCTAGAAACGTCGGCGGTACCTGTAAAATTCTCAGTAATACAAAGTAAAGAAATGCAAATGTGTTTGTAGGAGTAATGCTAAGGGCCCGTTTCACGTAAGTGCCAACTTTTTGAATTTTCACTTAAAACATTAGGAATTTTTACAGGGAAGGTGATACAGAGTCACTGTTTGTGTTTTACTAGATTTCTACTGTACATACCCCCTACCTAAACCAACTTATTGGTGCTTGTATTTCAGGAGCCGGCCCACACAAAATGGTCAACATTTGACTGATATGGCGTCACAACCAAAAATACCTATCTTTTGTTTTAAGACTGCCATATAGCTCTGTAGAACCTGTCAATTTTTACTTTGAGTTCTTATAGGCAAAAAACTAGTGACACTTATTACCATGTGAAATAAGGTGTAGCAGAGGCCTCAAAAAACTTATATGGAGCAATCAAAATTGAGTGTTGGACGTGACATGTTCCGTTCACATTTAATACCAATTGATCAAGTACACTGACACTCCTTGGTGGAGATCTGTGGCCTTTTATTGCATCATTTACAAAAGACAATCCCTCATGATAATGCCATACAAAATTATATGACGGTCATTGAATTAATTCAGATACGGTTATTCGAAATCTTGTCCGCACTTTTCCGTTCACAATTTTGTCACGTACAACACTTTTTGCAGAAGACCATGTTGTCTTTATGAAGTAAGTTCTATGTTGTGTTTACTTACTCTCCAGAGTGATTTCACTCTACAAGTAAATTGTACTAAAAGTTTTGACAACTACGTAAAATGGACTTGGCCCCCCCCCCATCAAACATAAAATTTTCCTTTCACAACTAGTTCACGTGCCAAACACATGTGTGGTCACGCTCCAACACACTCGGTTTGCCATATCTCAAAAACAAGGAGTCTGCCAACTTAAATTTATCGTATGGTTCTAGTCGTTCCATGGGTTTGTGAACTACCAACTAACTTTTGAAGGTGTGATCAGTTTTAGTAAATTTTCACAAAACTGCCCCGTTCACATTTTCAATGTGACCTTAACAGACGAAAAGACCGTGCCTGGGCAGCATTTGGGAAGTTGGAGGGCATATGGAGAAGTCCAAGATACAATCGAAATGAAAGACGGCCTCTTCAAACAAACATGTGTGACAAGTGTTTTTGTATGGCTGCGAAATGGGTGCGACAACCAATTTGGAGAGTAAGGTCATTCTCGAAAACATGTTGTGCAGAGTCATGCTGGGCGTCAAGCGCATTGATCGGGTCCCAAATGCCAAAATCTATGATGCTACAGGTACGGAGCCCCTGATAAACCGAGTAAGACTGAGACAGCTTACTTTCTTGGTCATATTCTAAGGATGCCAGAGGGAGAGCCGAGTAGTTATAGCTTTCTACACACCAACACAGGCAAGAGGAAGCCAGGCCGACAGAGAAATCATATCTCTCCTACATCCAAAAGCTCTGGGGGGACACACAAACAACATGTTCAACCAAAGGACTATCCCAAAACTGGCCCCAAAACAGAAGTGACTGAAGGAAAACTGCGATGCTGCTGCGCAGTCGATGATGATGATAACATTTTCAATTTGTCACGTCAAACGCAAGCATTCAATCAAGCAATCAATCAAAATCTAACGCTTGGAATATTGGAAGGGAATGGGATGAAAAAAAACCAAAGCATTCCCTACGGGGAAATGAGTCGTGTTTCAATCTTTATTAGAAGTTTAAAATCCCGTTTTGTTTTTAATAAATCACATATTAAAAAAAAAGATAAGATTTTAAGTCAAAATTTCTTTCAAATGTAACGTCCAGCACTTTGGACATAAAGTTAATTATATGCTAATAAATGGGTGAGATTGCTTGCATCGGTAACATATGTTCTCCAGCCTACAACTATCACTTCATGAAAAAAAATCACTCTGTCTGTTACTTTTTTGATTTTATAAATCAAAACTTTTTTATGTCAAGAACTGTTTGGGGTAAAATAGAGCAAAAAATGTCAGAAATTGCCTGAAGGTGCATACTTAAGATTTATGATGAAGACAATCTAATTTCTTTTGGCAATTAATCTAAATTTCCTTTAAAAAAACTATTTCATTTTACAAAAATGGCTTAATTTTCAAACTCTCTGATTAAAAAAAGTAATAAAGGAGACAAGATTCAGGTGTGCTTTCTATTTTTCCTTAAAATTTATTAGCTTACAAACATTAGAAAACAAATAACAAAGCTTGACACTAAGTTTGAAAAAATGACCCCAGGTTGACAAAAAATTGGCAATTACTGTGATGAAATGAGGCCAATATAACTCGATTTAAATTTAGAGCTATATGGTAAAGATTGCTTCATGCGCGTCGATCGCGGTGCAAAATTCTGACCCAGTAGCTTTGTATATGCACTCACTACGGGTGTCAGGGTTCGGTCCCAGCAGGCCTAACAAAATCACAAGGGACCGCGGGACGCTTTGGTCCCAAAAAGATGCACAGCCGCAAAAAAAATTAAGCCTAAAAAATTCATCGGGAGAAAATATGAATAAAAGAAGCTCCAAACTAAAGATTTTAGTTCAAATGAAAGGTTGCCTTGTGCCACAAGGGAGTTCCCAGAATGATTAGGTTTTTTGATCAAACGTCAGTATCGGAAGGCGCGTCCGCATGCCGATAGATTTTGAAAAATATAGTCCTCAAACCCCAATAGTACCAGGCTAATTTGCGTAATGTCGGCAAGTCTGGTCAAATTGTAGTAAGTTGTGGTTTAAGAAAAACATCGCGGAAAAACATCAGTCGTCAGTATAAGTATTACAATTTGTTTTCCTCTTCGTTTACATCAGCAAACTTCACAAATAAAGTGATATCACCCCCAGATCAGCCCGTCCCGCTATCCCAATGATTTTAAACCATTGTTGCGAAACTGCACTTTCGGCAGCATGGTCGAACAAAATTGGCCTTTTTCATTTACAAAGTAGAACAGAACTGCAGGTATTATCATTATCCCTCCTCGCGATCATTTCAACAGGTGATAAGCAGAACATGTCAGTAATGCGACAATGCCAACATATTAGGCTATTAATATTACTAAAAATAAAGTAATTTCGTGGCCGGTTCAGTCGCGAACCGATAGATCATATTATTCATTGCATTAACCCTTGAAGTGAGTTTCAGCTTGAGACATTCATTCAAAGTTTTCCATCAAAATGAGTGAATTCCAAACATCCAATTTGTGTAAAATATGTAAAACATACATATTGAGCGTTTATTTATCCAAATTCTAATCTTAAATCCTGTTTAGGTGGCATAGGTTTAAAACGTAAAAAGACCATGAAATCCGTACCTCCATGGTGAAATGTAGCACTCAAAGAGTTGAATGCCTTGTAATATAATGTGGGCTTCTCAGAAAACTGTAACCATTGGTAACTAACAAAGCATAATACCCACTTGACCTGAGGTTAACCTCCCAGGTACTGGCTCACCCCTTGGACTATCCACTGACTGTGATAGGGTTATTTTAGAAAGCATTTGGTGGCTAGAACTGGTGGTGGTGGGAGGGGGAGGGGGTTGTAAATTTTGATAGTTTTTATTTTATTATGGGAGGGGAGGGGGAGCGAGAAGGAAACAAAATTACATGTTTGATTTATAACAAGAATATTTTAGTGACTTTTTGTTAAAATGATTTTTTTTCTAAATAAAAAAAACAGCAGAAAGAACAAGGTAGTTTTCTTTGCTCTTGTTTGACAATTTTTAATTAAAGAAAAAAGAATATTGTCCTTTATAATAAATTACACTTTAAAAGGTTATCAACTTTAATATGACAAGTAAATTGACTGAATGCTTTACTGGTATACCCTTGTTGTAGTCTATGTTTCCAAACTGACTGTTTAACGACCGCATGAAAATGCATTATATAGTAAATATTTCTATATTTGTGAAATTATGGCCTTTAAAATTTACACCAAAAATGGTTAAAAAACAGGCTCAGATTCCACCAGAGAGCATCAAATACCATTGGCTTCCAGGGCCCTTAAGCGGGTCCCTGGAACCTGGCCGTAATGTGCGCTTCGCGCAAATATTTGACAGAAAATTTGACCATTTAGTATTAAAGTCCCAGAAAAGGATGAAAAGTTTTGTGGCCTGGGTCCCAGTTAGTTCGGCTTCAGGATGGTCAATTCGGTCCACGTCAATTCGGTCCCATGCCAATTCGGTCCCAAGTTGAGATAACCGATGATTTGTTTGCGACATCGGATCGGGAGCCGATTTGAAAAATCGGCGAAAAATCGATCACCAAAAAAAGTCAGAGGCTGCCGTTCTCACCCGATTGTACTAAATGAATGAATGGGATGAAGTATCATGGGTTTTTTTCCAATTTTGAAGTAGAGAAACATGAGATAAGAATTGCTCAAAAAGGTAACCTTTCTTCCAAAATTCCTCTCCAAACATAAAGCAAATGTGACTGTACAGATTTGTTGCATTATAATCATGGGTCGCCAATCCCCAAGTTTAAAAATTTTAACTCAGTGACGATCTTTAATATATGGGCCAAATCGTTGGATCGGATCGGGGATCGGCCGTATACAAAAAAATATCGGCATCGGCTCGGCAGAGGAGGAAACTGGATCGGTCAATCTCTAGTCCCAATGGAAACATACGTGCAATATTTGATTTTGCATTTCTATTTTCTTTCTGGCTACTTCTGTGTACTGAATATCGTAGTTCATTTTTTCCTTTGTTTTTGTTTTATGAACACAATTATCTATAACGCCCCCTATGTATTTATTCATCATGAAAGGATAATTAGACTCTACCATTATTTATCCATTTTGATGCCTATTTCATGCAACATTTGTTTCATATCATTCAGATTTTATCCTTTCATAAATGTACTTAAATGTTGGAAACATTTGCTAGGTGGAGATAAACCTTCCCATATTTTAAAGTAGTTTTCAGATTACAAAATATTTTTTTACCGCTAAATTTACACTTAAATGACTAACTAGCTAGTTAATGACGGACGATTTTAAATTGTCAAATGGACAAATTAATTGACTAATTAACACTTAACTGTGCTCAAGTGATCGAGATCCTCGGATCACACACACACTGTGGCAGGTATTATAAAAATGCGCATTTGGTGTACATAAGAGTGTTAAAGAATACTTAGAATAGTCAATGACTAGAATTATTGTTCAAGCAACCAAAAACTGACAATTTAAGTACAACATTGGCCATTTGCCTATTAGTCATTTGAAGAATTTTGTAATTAAAAAAGTCCAATTTTCAAGTTGTAGAAAATAGTTGGCAAATATAACACTTAAACCTCTTATAGCCGGCTAGCCCTCGATAATGAATTTCTTTCCAGGATGAATCGTCACGGGAGAATGTCTCGGGGATGAATTGTCGCGGGGATGAATCGTCGCGGGAATGAAATGTCTCGGGGATGAAATTGAACGGGATATGAATGTCTGGGTTTCCGGCCTGCCGAATTCAACTGGTACTAGTGGTAGTGGTAGCACCAAAATTAACCACAATACTAAATCTTTCCCTCACCTAATTTTAACAAGTAGAATTTCTGTTCGATAATGAAAGCAATGTTCAATTAAGTCCCTTACATAAATCCCGGGCATAATTATCGTCCAACTGAACTCAAAACAAAACTTGTGCAACTGATTTCCGATTTCCTGCATTTTCAGTTTCATCATTGGTTGTGCAGTGTGGGCGCACAATAGGAGCTGGAATATATGCATCAAAAAAGATTCCTGCATCCTAATGCACAAAAAGTCTCCCGATGACCCCTGTTAATTTGCTTAGGAAAAGAGATATTTGAGTTTCCGAGTGATAGCAGGTGCATCCGTTGTATTGTGGTTTTCACTCAAGCGGTGACGAACGAAAATACCGCGTGTCTTATAACTATGCATTAAGGATTTTTCCAAATACGACGATACGTACACCAAATATGGTGTGCCCAAAACTATGATTATATGAGTGCGTATGCTATTATATACTTTGGGCACCTCGATTTTGGTACGCCGTTTCGTAGAATCTTTGGGTCTACCGGTCTGTGGTATATTTTACGTCGTATGGGAGCACACCACCAAATAATCCTCCATTGAACTACACGTTAAAATCACGTAAATAAACTGCCCAATGAAAATCACAGCAAATATACATGTGTTTGAAAGCGAGATTTCGGACTGAAGCCCGGCAAATTTGCATAAAGGTATATATCAATGGATTGGACAATCGATTAAAATGTAAACATTTATGTTAAATTGTATGGGAGGGGGTCTCCGATTCGTTTTCGAGACGAGATTCTGGCGACCATGAATTTACACCCGTTTCGGGCTGTAAACTCGTTTTACGCCCGGCATTTTACGCCATATTCATACACCGACGGCTAATTCTCGGGTGGAAAACTAAAATTGTAAATTTCATCGATCCATGACTTTTTATTATGAAAACATAATAGAGCACTACAGTCTTCAGAAACTCGCACAGGACCATAAAAAATCTCAAAATAAGCTGTGTTTTTTACCGAAAGGGGAGTCGTGATCCACAACCTCGCCCCCCCCCCCCCCCCCACCCCGACTTACCTAAAAAAGTTGAGATTTTTATCATCAATAATGAACCGTAGCATTAGTAATCCAAGTGTACCCAAATCTTACGTGCAAATTCGGTCGTAGGCCTATATGTAGGTAAAGAAATTCGGAATTTTGTATTTTCCGTCCGTAAACGGACAGAAATGAGGCCTACAGCACAGTGGCCTATGGGGACCGTGGGAAAACACGGAATGTTTTCTTCATAACACAAAACCGCAAGATCGCAAATCAACTAAAATGTGTGAAAGCCTTTGATCAGGATATCTAATTCCCGGATCTAGCGAAAAGAAGAATAAACCAGAGAGTTGTTGGATCAAGAGAAATGCACCTTTAATTCGATAGTTCGTTTTCAACCCCAAGTGGACAAAAATAGTGATGTTTTGGAAAAAAAAATTCTATATCAAATCGAGGGTTGACACATCAGAAAGACGTAATCAGCACTGAAAGAAATATAAAATTCTTAATTTCTGCTGTTCATATTAAAAATTGTCTGTTACTAAAGTTTATATATGTTTTCTCACAGTACCATATATTTGAGCTTTATGACGATGTGTACATTTTGAGTAATGAATACATTTGCTTAGTGAGAAAAATATTAAAGGTCCATGAATGCTTTAAACATACTTATAATACACCAAACAAATGGTGTTCAATCATAGTATGTATTGGTATCAATGTAAAAATCTGCATGAAGCAGAATTTGATTGGAGGAAACCGTAGATTGATGAAAAAAAATTGGGCATAATATCATGTGTTTGGACAAGCTTTCAAAGGAAATTCAAAAATGAAAGTGATTAACGCGCCGACAAGCGTGGCACCCAGGGAAGTGAGGTCCGAGTAACAAATCGCGTATCGCGATACGCGTCATGGTCGTTCATCGTGGATGGAACGGACGTGCGCGCGTGGCCCCGTTTTCTTGCATACGTACACGTGGACTTATCGTGATATGCGTCGCAAGTGTGATCAAATTGGCATAATTTTTCTTTGATGTGGTGCCGTTTAAAATTACGATAATAATGCGCGTTGTATTGTCGACGGGGGCACCAGCGGCGACCCCGTCCGACAAGGGATCAAAAACAGAATAGCTTGTCAACGTCCCATGAAAAGAACAGACAACAAGGAGAGATTCTGGAGTGTGCGGTGCGATTAGCCCACGTGTGAGCTATGTTTACAACTTGTTACTCTGACGTAATTAAACAGGGTCAAATCCAACTCCAGCATTTGATACGCGTTC
>JAMKCH010006038.1:0-70440 GCA_023653785.1 Ophioderma brevispina
TAGAAAAAAAAACGTTCACCCACCATGAGCAAAAAAAAAATTTCCCCCGCTTTCACATTAAAAAAAAAAACATTCACCCGCACCTTATAAAACTCCAAAAAAAAAAATACCCGCACCTTTATAAAATACATCCAAATTTACCTACAACAGGCTATTTTTGGGAGAAGCAGTTGGTAACAGCATTTACTTAGTTTTGAAAATAATCCTCAAGTACAGGCAAAACAAAAAAAAAAAAATCCAGCCTATGACTTGAAGAAAAAAAAACCCTGCCTCCAAAAGCCAACGACAAAAAAACTTTCCCTCCCCAAACTCCACGCCCAAACCCCCCCCCCGCCCCCTTGAAGTCTATGGTGCGTCCCTAAGGTTAATGATAAACACGACTTGGAGGTAAAATCAGTATCGTAACTATTGTATTGAATTTTTTGAAATTGCCCCTGGTTCTCAGGAATTGCCCCTGGTTTCCTGCCTATTCCCAGGGAACCAGGCGCAACTTTTTTTTAAACAAAAATTGCCCCTGTTGCCGCGGGTTTATTTTTTGAGGGCCTTCCTTTTTCTTTTTTAAAGCATTTTTTGAATTTTTTTTTAGGAAAATCATTATGAAATTCAAATTGGGCATCATAAAAAAAACCCTATTCCCGCATATGTATCAAAAAAGAAAATCATATGCCAAAATATCTATAAAAATGGCCAAAATACACATAATCCTAACCATGAGTGATGTCTAATGGGTAGTACTCCCGTCTACTCGGTGGTAGCTTGTGTAGCTGCGTGGTAACTACTATGAAATATTAGCTGTGTGAAATGTCAGCAATAAGCATTAACTATGTCCCGCTTCTTAGAGGTCCATAAACTGATCACTGATAGCCTCGTCATGTTATGATCGAACATAGCTTTAAATGAGCTATTAATAGGCCCAGCCTCATTGATGCTTGGTTATATTCGTTCTTTTGTGCCGATTGTACACGATATCAAGTGGTATATTCCCGCCGCGGCAATCAATTTTTGGACATTGCAATCATCCATAATCCAGCATAAAAAACAGGTCAATATAATGGTGATACCAGCTGCTTTTGTATGTACCTTCATAGCTTCACTTCCTTTTGTCCACGTGCCCTATCATGCGAGGCTGTATGTCCCTGTTGACCACACGTCGTTACAGAATTTCATGTATAGTCCCGGAAGTGTCCCATTCATGCGCCGAAATGAACAAATTAACATGCGACTGAAGCACGTGGATGTCAAATATCGATCCCCGTGGACCCATAAGTTCACACACCACATCTGTCTTACATAGCTACCGACAGTTGCTTGAATCAACGACTGTTCTATTTTGTGTGCGTGTATTAGCACTCTCATTTGCTCTTCCGATTCGATAAAAAATACGTCATAAATTTAAGAATTTCAGATTTGTTGATGGAAATAGACGCATTTATTGGATTACCAAATATTTGTGTTGACTGAAAAATAAATAATTTAAGTAAACATTTTCATGCTATAATAGTTAGAAATTTGTCTGCTTATTTGTGCAAAATACTAATATAAACGCAGGTTGAATTCCCGTAATGAAAATACGCATTTTTTTTTAATTATTAAACACAGCCATTGCAAGGAAGCACATACTAGTCCAATTTTCTGTGTGTCCGTCCGTCTGTATGTCCTCCGTATGACTCGGTTTAAACCTTTTTAAAAATGCTCTGCAGGCTAAACGCTATCTCCGATTACTTTCAAACTTGATAGGATGAATAGAGTGAGGTGCCACAAGATTATGTTGCTTTTGGCTGCATATTTGCCTATTCATTAATAGTTAATATCGTAAATTTGCAGTATTTTTCAGACATTTCGGTTAACACTTTAAAGTTGAAACTGCTCTGCTGGCTACACGCTAAGTCGCCTATTTACTTCACATTGTAGGGTTGATAGAGTGAGGTAAGCCAGAATATATTTGTAGGCTTTTGGCTTGCATTATTTTTGCATATCATTAATAGTAATTAGCTTTATATTGGCCAGTCAAAAGGTGATACTCCTTTCCCTGCAAGGATTGTGTTGCAAGTTTATTCTATGAGTTACTTGAAGGGTGTATAATGATGTACTTGGTGGAATGAGCGTTTAACGAGTTTTCTTGACCTGATTGAGATGTTTGGGCATATGTCGGGACAAATTACATATGCAATGAGCTTGATTAATATGCAAAAATCAGCGTAATCGCTATATTTTTGAACCGGTACTCGGATATGCAAATTCCGGAGGGGGTATGGAAAGGGGGAAGGTGAGGGGGGAAGGGGGGGAAGGACAGGGGAGAGAAAAGGGAAGGTGTCCCAATCCACTCCCCCCCCTTTCTTATTCGCCTCTTCTTTGCCATTTGAACGTTCCTGATACATGCGGCTTAGGTATAAATGAGCTAAGTAATATGCTAATTGCTGAAGTCGCTAAATGTATAAAAAAAAAAAAAAAAAAAAAAAAAAAAAACCATCGGAATGCAAAAATTCCTTTGCTACCATGCAAAACTACTATACCATACAGCTTGTGTGTGAATCATATTGAGGGGGAAGGGTGGTGTGTTGGGGAGGAGGCAAGGTTGAGGTGTTGTGGAGGGGGCGGGTGAGGTTGTTGGTGAGTGGGGCAGGGTTGGGATGTTGGGGAGGGGGCATGGTGGGGGTTTTGGGGGAGGGACCGGGTGGGTGTTGGAGAGGGGCGGGTGGGTGTTGGAGAGTGGGGGGTGGTGGGTGGGGGGTGGGGTCCGGTGGTGTGGTGTTAGTGGGAGTGGGGTGCGTTGGGGAGTTGCGGTTTGTGCATATGGAGGGGTCGGGTGGTGTGCAGCTGGGGTGGGGTCGGGGTGGGTGTGTTGGGGTAGGGTGGCATTGGGGAGGGTGGGGGTTGCGTCGGCGAGGGGCGGGGTGACGTCATGTTACCTTGGTGACACCTTGTGTGACCTTTGTGACTTTGTGTTGACCTTTGTGACTTTTGTGTGACCTTTGTGACTTTGTGTGACCATGGTGACTTCTTGCTGACCATGGTGACTTCATGTGACCTTTGTGATCCCAGATGACTGGTGACCTCATGTGACCTATCGGGTGACCTCATGTGACCTCATGTTGACCTTGGTGCCCTCATGTGACCTTGGTGACGCTTGGTATCTGCTTGGTAACTACTATGAAGATATTAGCTGGTGTAGAAAATGTCATAAAATAATTATTAACTACGTCAGCTTCTTAGGGTCCATCAACTGATTCACTGATAGCCTGTTCAATGTTATGAGCGAACCATTAGCTTTAAAATAGAGCTTTAATAGGCCACTGCATCATTGATGCTCTGGTTCTATTCGTTATTGTGCCGATTGTACCGATATCAAGCGTTATATCCCGCCCGCGGCAGTCATTTCGGACATTGCATCATCCATAATCACGCATAAAAAACAGGTCAATATAATCATAATGTCGATACCGCGGCTTTTGTATGTACTTCATCAGCTCACTGCCTTTTGTCCAACGTGCCTAGTCATGTCCTGCGAGGGCTGTATGTCTTGTTGAACAAACTTCCCGTGTTACAGAACTTTATGTATATTCCCGGAAGTGTCCCCTCATGCATGCTCGAGATGAACAATTAAAATGGGCGACTGAAAGCACGTGGATGTCAAATATCGATCCCCGTGACCCATAAATTTTCACAACACATACTGTCTTACAATAGCGACCGACATTTGCTTGAATCAACGAGCTGTTCTATTGTGTGCGTGATTAGCTCTCATGTGCACTTTCGATAAAAATACGGCATAACATTTAAAAGAATTTCAGATTTGTTGATGGAAAATATACGCATTTATTTTTATTGTATTACCTGTGGCTAGTTTGTTTGACATGGAAAAATAAATAAATTTAAGTACTTTTCATGGCTATAAATGTTGAATTTCTGCTTCTTTTGTGCAAAAATACTATATAAAAGCATGTGAATTCCGTATGAACATAACACATTTTGTGTCGCCTGAACGAATGTTCTGGAAGCACATACTAGTCTATTCCCAAAATTTTGTGTGTCTTCCGTCTGAATGTCCCCGTCCGTATGACTCGGTTAACCTTTTTAAAAATGCTCATGAGGCTAACGCCATCATCCGATTTACTTCAACATGAATAGGAGAATACGTGAGTGTGAAGGTTGGTCGTCCCACATAAATATTATGGTTAGCTTTTGTCTGCATTATTGGCAATTCAGAAATTAATTAGCTTATTGCAATTTTTCAGATTTCGGTTCCTTTTTTTGAAATGCTCTGGCTGGCTAAACGCTAATATTAATTAACTTATTACTTCACCTTGGGTAGGGTTATTCAGAGGATGTGCCAGAATATATGTGTAGCTTGGGGTTTTGCTCATTATTTGGCCATATCATGAATCTTAATTAGCTTATATTGGAGACCATGTTTTTCCAAAATGATAAGCCTTTCCCCCGCAAGGATTGTGTGCGAGTTATCTGGAGTTACGTAAGGGGGTATAATGATTTAACGTGGTGGAATGAAGCGGTGAAAGAGTTCTTGACCTGATTAGATTTGGGCAATTTCGGTACTAATTACTATAGCAAATGAGTGAATTATCATGCAAAATCAGCAACGCATATTTTTGAAAAAACGTTAATGATTGCCAAAATCCTTCACTGTGCACAGCGAGAATGACTCCATCTTCTTTGCCTTTGAAACTAAGTCCTTGTATGGCCTGCCTGCGGCTTAGGTATTAAATGAGCTAATTAAATATGCGTATTGCTGAAAGCTGAAGTCTAAAATGGGGTACATAATCGGATATGCAAAATTTCCTTTGCTACTGCAAAAGCTGACTACTGAGGGGGGGTCCATACATCTTGTGTGTGAATCATAGGTGGAGGGGGAAGGGTGGGGTGGTTAGGTGGGGGCAGGGTGGGGTGTTGGGGAGGGGGGGCAGGGTGGGGTGTTGTGATGGGGAAGGGTGGGGTTGGAGAGGGCAGGGTGGGTGTTGAGAGGGGGCGGGCAACAAGGGTGCTAGTGGCGAGGTGGGGTGCAATTGGGGAGTGGGTGGGGGCGTTTGGTAGGGTGGGTGGTGTGCATCTGGGTGGGGTCGGGTGTGTGTGTTGGGGTAGGGTGCATTGGGGAAGGGTGCATTGGGGAATGGTGGGGTGCGTCGCGAGGGCGTGTGGGACGTCATGTGACCTTGGGTGCGCTTGTGTGACCTTGTGACTTTTGTGTGACATGTGTTTCTTGTGACCATGGTGACTTCATGTGACCTTGGGTGACCCATGTGACCTTGGTGACCTCCATGTGACCTGGTGACCGGGGTCATGTGATCCTTTGGTGACCTCCGTGGACCCTTGTTGAACCTCCATGTGACATATGGACCTCTTGGACCTTGGTGACCTCATGGCCTTGGTGACCTCAGTGATCATGTCCATTTCATCAAGTCACATGACCTCATGGACCTTGAAGGACCTCATATGACATTGATGACCTCATTGACCTTTGGTGACTCGTGTGACCTTGGTGACCTTTGTGACTGGTGTGACCTTAGTGACTTGTGACCCTTGGTGACTTCATGTTGACCTGTGACCTCTGTTACTTTGTGACTGTGTTACCATGGTGACTTCCCTTGTGACCTTTGTGATCCCATGTGACCTTTTGACCCATGTGACTTGGTGAACTCTCATAGACCTTGTTGACCTCATATGACCTTGGTGACCTCATGTGACCTTGGTGACCTTGGTTGACCTCATGTGACTTGGTGACCTCATGTGACCTTGAGACCTCATATGACATGTGCCCTCAGTGACCTTGGTGACAATCGCTGACCTTGTGACCTTGTGACGTGTGACCTAGTGCTTGTGACTTGTGACTTGGCTTGGTGACTTCATTGACCTTGGTGACCTCTGTGATCCTTGGTGACCCGGTCAATGTGACCTTGTGACCTCATTGACCTTGGTGACCTCATGTGATCATGTCATTTCATCAAGGTCACATGACCTCATGTTACCCTTGATGACCTCATCTGACATTGAATGACCCTCATGACCTTGTGACATCGTGTGACCTTGGTGACCTTTGTGACGGTGTGACCTTAGTGGCCTTGTGACCTTGTGTGACTTTCATGTGACCTTGGTGACCTCATGTGACCTCTTTGTGACTGTGTTGACCATGGTGACTCTTGGTGACCTTTGTGATCCCAGGTGCCTGTGTGACCTCGTGACCTTGTGACCTCATATACCTTGGTGACCTCTATGACCTTGGTGACCTCAACCTCATGTGACCTTGGTGATCTTGGTGACCCTCATGTACCTTGGGACCTCATGTGACTTATGAACCTCATATGAACATTGATGAAGATGACCTCATGTGATGTGACATCGTGTGACCTTGGTGACCTTTGTGACTGGCTGGTGTGAACCTTAGTGACTTTTGACCTTGGGGACGTCATGGTGACCTTGGTAACCTCAGCTGACCCTAATGACCTCATGTGACCTTGATGACCTCATTTGAACCTTGTGTTAGCCTCTATGTAACCGTTTGGCCTTCACAAATCTGTGTGTCCGGGTTAGGGTAGGGTTTAGTGGGGGATGATAAGGGGAGGGGGTGGGGTTTGTCGGGAGGGGCGGAGGGGCGTCGGGGGAAGGGCGCGTCGGGGGAAGGGCGTGGTGGGTGACTCAATGTGACTCATGCGAAGGCCGGAGTTTGTAAGCACGTTTTTCTTTTCCAGTGCATTGTCTCTTTTAATCTTTTTTTCCAAACTTCATCATAAGCAAGTGATCACGCAACCAGGACCAGGCGAACTTGTAGTTGAGAACGCCTGTTTTATTTGGGTGTCCATTGGGTTGGGATTACTGGGGATTCTGGTCGTTTCTGGATAATAAATATTTTTTTGCATGGACAAAACATGTTTCTATCGAATATTATCAAAAACCTCACCAAACTAGCACAAATTTTTGATGAAGATGCCACAACCCATAGGACCACAACTCTCTTTGTGGTATTTCAGAAAAAATGACCCAAAGGTATCTGTTCATCTTTTTAGAATAAAAATCGAATAGCTTAAAATTCAGATAAAGTGAGGGGTTATAATTTTATTATCTGAAATTGAATTGGTCCTATCATATCCCTTTTATTGAGAAATTTGAATCTAGGAAAAGAAGGTTTATATATGAACGCTATAATCGAATAGTGAAAAACGTTTACAGGTTCAGGTTCATTTATTTAATCGTAACGTTTACATTAACCTCTAACCTCAGGGGGACCGGGTCGTTTTGCCGACCGACGGACCCAAAATGCAACGAGGTGCAATCTATTTTACGTTTTTACGGCCCAGATGCACTAGAGCCAAATTTGCGTTTCATTGCATCCGGCCCGTTTTACTCCCCCCCTCCCCTCACAGAATAAGTAGCGATAAAGTCATAACGGCCCAGAATGCAACAAAGAACATCGGGGCGTGGCAATTTTCGGTTACGTCATGAATGCTTTTATGCATAATTAAAAATAGCTATCGAATGTGCGCTATCACCAATCGAAATCGAAAATTGTCTAAATGGGGCATTGTTACAAGTGTCACCCGCCCTGATGAAAAGCATTGCGCCTTCTGCGGGCAAAACCGTCCTGAAATGCAGTGAAAAGCATCGCTCATTTCCCTGGAATGACGTCCAATGCAACGAGGAACATCGCGTCCTTTTTTTCCGGGAAGACGGCCCAGATGCAACGAGTGCAACGAGGACATCGCGTCATTCAATTCCGTAAAGACGGCCCAGAGGCCACGAGGAACAATCGCGTCTTTTTCCCCGGTAAGACGGCCCAGATGCAGAGGTTTCATGAGAGTCATTTGCGAGACAAAATAGTTGTGTGACGGCCCGAGAAGCAACGAGAAACATTTCCGACCGGTACACTTTTTCGTTGGCCTCATTGCATCTCGGCCGCGTAGGGTTAAGTATTAAAAATGTTCAGTTTTAGAATTTAGAGAGTTTACCAATACCAACCCACCGTGTTTCGCCCTTTGTTGACTTGCCCGCCGTAGTTACGTTGCTAGGACAAGCGAGATTGTATTGCCTACCACGGCCCGAACCATGCGGGCTAGAAACCGAACGCCTGTTTGTGGGTCCGGAGATATAAATTTAAATTGTTTTGAAGGGTTTCGGGATTTCAACAATTTCAATGATTTTTTAAAGAGTTATTAGTGTCGTTGTCAATATCAGTATTTAAAGCAAAGGAATGCTTCCTTTTAATTGCTGTAGGTTAGAGTTCTGGAAAATCAATTTAAATAGGCTAATATTAATAACATCCAACTTTACAAACTTCCTGGGATTTTAATTTTTTTAATAAGTGTGCCTGTCAGTAGATTTGGGATTACTATTTGTAAATTTATAAATGTATGCATATTTAATGAAATTTATATTTTTTTATTTATATTGTACTACTATATTTTTGTATGAGAAGTCAATTTGAAGTCGTTTGCAGCCGTAGAATAAATAAAATTGCTTGCAAAACTTGGAGAAAATGAAAGTATGACTTCGTTGATTGGTATAAACGTTTTTGACTGCAACCAAAGATGCCAAAAATCCAAATTAACGCGGCATTGATTGACCGATAGCACAGGTATGATTCCCGAATGCATTATGAAACGGTCTAATGACTCACTTCTTCTCACACACAATTCAAATAACCCCACGTGTATTGCGGGTTTGAACTACTGATTTAATTTAGAACTTGTGATACACATGCGTACTTACGTTAGTGTGATGTCATCAGGTCGCTTTACAATGCATTCTGGGCTAATGTGTAATCGGGTATTCCCCGGTTTACGCAATCCCTTCAGACATCCGAAAGCCAAACGGCCCCTGGATATAGGTTGTTTAACTTGCGTGCACGTGTAGCCTACCGCCCCTGTGGTGGTCCGGGTTGCGGTCTCATGTAGGCTGTAGTCGATGCAGAAAATGCTTTAGCTAGGAATTTAATATATACCGTCCTGTCTTCGATATGTTTTGGAAATAATAGCAATATAAAGGTAAGCCACCGACGGGGCCAAACACTTCCAAATTAAAACGGCGTAAATTGATTTAGGGTTGTACTGTTTCCAGCATCTGATATTGTCATGGGCGACGGTACGCCCGATGCCATAATTAGCATCGTAATCTAGAGATGGTTTATGGTAGCTATGACTTAATTAAATATATTAACTTGTTTCTGATTCATTCTTTCGGTGAATTTGATTAGTAGGCCTACAATCATGTCTCCCTGCAGTTTTTTTGAAAACGGCAGTGCTGGTAATCGGCCGCGAATTATTCCAATAAACAACGCAATGGTTGCAGGGACAAAAACTTGACCGCACTGCACATGGGATGTAATTTTTCGGATTGTATTGTGAATACCAAGGCAAAAATCGATATATCGGTTTTTATCGGTAAAATACGGGCGGTATATCGATATTCGATATTTCTGATATCGATAATGTCTATGATTAATTCAATCAATAGTATTTTGCCAGCTATGAAAGAGCCCAGGGTCATTGCACTAATGATAAAGTGCATCTTATTTGTTTGACAATTTGAAGCTTCAAAAAATTGGATTAACCACCCCCCTAGTGAACTTCGCTCCGGTGCGCTAAAATGCTAAAAACTTTCGTAAAAAGCTTCTAGGTAATCGTTCTCTCATCCTTTCCGGTCATTTTAGCGAAAAAATGTGAAGGTAGCACCTTCACCGGGGTTAAGGTATGCCGTCAAAGTCGAAGGGTGGGGGGGGGTGGTTGCCACCCAAGGATATTTTATGGTGCATTTTTTGAAAATATTATGCACAGTATGGCTCTAAAACTATGTTTAAATGTAAAACTAGCCAAATGCCATCATTTAGAGCTGAAACGGCATGAAAATCCGATATTCCCATCCTTCGATTTTTAGCGCAAAATTGGATTTTCACATATTTTCGGTGGAAAATGCCAATTTTGCCGACTCGCGGACTTTATGACGTCATTTTGACGCTATACTAGGTATGTTGGTACTTATTTTGGTATCAATGGAAAGAGGAGGACCATAGCTATCCATTGGTATCAAAATCATAAGCATCGGGCGCTTTATAACAAATTCTCGAGGGGTGGTAACCACCCCCCCCCCCTTGGTAAACCGTGTTACAAAAAAAGGCTTGGTAAGACGAGGGTTAATGTAACTGAAGGATGTCTTGAAAATATTCATTTTTTTGAGTGGATTTTTTTAAAATAAGAGGCTTGTAAAAATGAATTCTGAAACATGTTTTGGTTTAATGCAATTCTGTGAGATACTAATAGTTTTATGTCTCATTCATGTGCATGCATAAATTCTTGTTCTGATTGGTTAAAATCCTTACTACATTGAGTGTATAGTGTTACTATCACCCAGCATTACTAATACGTAGAGTACTTTATACCTAGCAAGAGCAGTGCATTCTAGGTATGTGCTGCATCACGTAATTGGAAAGTCTATTGACTCGCTTATTTTTCTTCAGATTATGCCAATTTCTAGAGTAAACCTAAAATCTGTACATCTGCAGTGTACCTTAAATAAAATGTGGGTGGTACATGTATATTTATCAAATATTGATATTGCATGCCTTCTGTTTGAGCTAACAGCGGCTCAGAAGACCTTCCCAAGTACCTTTTCGCCTACAAATATGTTTTTCCATGCCACCGGGAACCTCTCATAGCAATAACACGTAATCATAGTTCCGCACAACAAACGTTCCTTGTACATTATCGAGAGCTGTGGGTTCAATTTCTAATGTATAGTATATGAACGATCAAGAAATGATTCCCGATTGCTATGCGCTTCTTTGTGTAAACAGTAGTTTAAAATAAATTTTTCTTCATTTCCAGAATTTCTTGAAACCAGCCAGAAAGCTGGTATCAACTGTATGGCATTTAGAGCGTATGATTGAGCGAACAGGAATTGAGTGTAGGTCCCCTAGCGTCCGCCAGCGGCATGATTAAAACAACGGCGCGTAATATGAGACTATTTACATGATTTACGTCACCAGTATGGCATCAGCTCTGTGTTTACAACTTCCACTCGTACTTTCGTAATACTTTCGGCACATGATTCCCTACTTCTAAAGATAAATTTCTAGTAATTACAAGTTTCAGTGAATATATCCAGCATTTTTACTTATTTGTATAAAGTTCTGTTTGTTGGGTCATTTGGTAAGAACTCGATAAATAGGCGGTAACTTGGGCTGGTAACCGGGGACAGTAACTTGAGTCTAGGAAGTTGAGACTGAGTCTAGGCAAGGATGTATGATTTGTATCATGTCTAGGCATCGGGCTAGGAACGGGGCTAGGAATATCGGACTTGCATGTTTATTTTCTTTTGGACTTGACAATTTCAAATTCATGTGCAGTGCTTAACATTGAGTTTGTGTACCGTTCGTGACCGTGTACTCTCTAGCGTAGGCTGTGTTGATACACTTGACCGATGTTACCTTTCTCGGCGACAAAGAAAGAAATGGAGTCAACACGCATTTGCCAGTCGGTAATATGGTTCACGCGCAAAGGATTATGGGGGCGGGCTTCCGAGCTGCTGTTGTTTGAGCTATTGTCATTGTCAATTGCCCTTTAGTGATCTTGAAACACCTACTTTACCTCAGCACTTTTGGGATAAGTATGGTTTCAGGATCACTCCTGGCCATATTTGACCATACTGCCATGGGCAGTCAATATTTTATGACTTGCATACAGAAAGCGAAACTGTTACGTGACTTCATTTTTGGTATTGATTTTTTGTCAACAGTTGGCATTGGATGGTGAAGGACAGAGGCGTCGGGGTCCAGGCAGACCCAGAAAAGATGGACAATCACCTATACCAAGGAGAAGGAAGTATGTACCTCCACCTGTGATATGGAACTTGTTTAAAAATTAACAAAGATTCACACAAATAATGATGTCTGTATGTTGAAAAGAAAACGGTTTAACAATAACATATAGATCCCCAGTATGACTTCTCTGTTGTTGGTTTTTCCAGCAGTTACTAAAGATTATTCACCATATCTGTTAGCTAAACTTGAAACATAAAGGATACACAAATGTACATAAATTTGATAATTTGTGTTGCCTAATACTTGATACAGGGGTGCCAGTATGTCACATGTTCAGAGATGTAACTTTTCCAGAAATTTCTGGATTTCTGGATTTTGGGCCATTAAAAAAAATCTGGAAATGTAAAAAAGAAAAAAAAATATTTCTGAGATCAAAGTGTTAATGATAAAGGTAAAACTGCATCAAAAACCAAAGTTTTAAGTATCAATTTATTTTAGAGAAGGGTTCTTGTACCCTAAAATTGCGTAAGAAGATGCGTTCCCTGGAGCTTCACCGGATGCTAGTCTAAAATTTGGCCTTCCCGCCGGTTCAAATTTTGGATTTTCAGGAAATAGGACTACTCCTCTGTTACATCTCTGCATTTTGTTTCTTCTGCAAATTTGAATATTAATTAGCAAGTTCATTTGTATATTTCAAGAGCCACTACCTAATTTCTTCTACCACTTGCAACAACTTCTATTTAAGCATAGAGAACAAGAAACAGGTTATTCTCGGATCTCCTTGTGACCTTAAAAAGCACCCTAATGTTGAAAAAAATTAATTAAAAATGACTTAAGCACCCCGGGGCCTTAAGTAGATTGATGATCACTGAATTAGAGGAAAGTTTTGTTTTTCCTTATGGCATGTTTCACAGTAAAGAGACTATGAGTTCCCTTCTTGAATAGTGTTGTATTAGAAAGCAGAAGTATAATTTGAGTTAGTTGATTTATAAGGACATGTTATAAAGAGATAATAAATAGTTTTTAATTTTTTGAAAAGCGTTGATAAATAGCGTTTTTTCGAAAAAATGTGTTGGCTAACATTATTTTTTGGACGTACAGTGTTATTCCTATGAGAGGTCAAAAAAAAGTAACATTAGCAGTAAACTTCAGACAGGGATTCCTTTTCATCAAAGAGAAAAATAGTATGGAAAACATTATTTATGTAAAGTATTAGCCTGTAGTTTGGTACCAAATATCTCAATCTGCATTTTATTCAATCTGGTCAGACATATCCATGATTTAAAGAGACATGAGGAGATTTCCAGGAAGAAGCGCCCCCAATTTTTCTCGATCCCCAGTTTTTTACATATTGGAATGCTTACCAATGTATTAGATCACACCTGAAGTGAATAAGCCGAATACGCCGTCTTTATCTAATAAGATGATGATTTAGTAGTTTCTGTCGTGCACAACAGAAAGTCAAAGCATGGTTTTCTATGGGGAACGATTACGACAGCAGGCAAGTTCAAAACAAGGTTTGCGGTTTTCTTTTGCACCTGTTTGTTCAAAAAACCTTCGAAACGTTCTCGGTAGGTGGTCTACAACCGATCCAGTGAAATTTGAAATTAATATCCTAAAAAAATCTCCTCCTGTCACTTTAAATATTGCTAATGTGACGCATTTTGGACGGACACACACTTCCCAAAAATGTCCGTCCAAAATGTGTCACATTACTCCATTAGCAATATTTGCCTTATGTTATTTGGAGAGATCCCATCCTACACAAATGTCACTTGAAGCAAATTTATTAAGCGAATGCAAAAAAAAAACCCTGAGCCTTGTCTTAGTAGCTTTGCCTAAAACTTTGAGTGTCCTCTGTGATGTCGAGAGTGAGACAAATGTGTGGATCATCATGGTTGCTGTATTCGTTTCCACGCATTTAAAATTAAAACATACATGGATGCAAAGAAACCTTTGATATCAGTCTCTACTTCAGATCAGAAAAGTAAGTGTTCAGTCATCTGTATTTTAAGTTTCATGCATGCACAGGGTGTCCCAAAAGCAAAACTATTAAATGGTAGGGATACTTTAAGGACACCATGTATGAAGTTTTCATCACTAGGAGGAAGTTAAAATTTTCACTTATTAAGAGTGGCACTGAATATATGTTTGAGATGATGAAAAATTCACTTACCTTAGTTTATATTGAAACAGTTGGGGGGAAAAAGATTTGTATTTGGTTATAGGAGATTTTGGTTAATTGATGTCAAGAAAGAAGGAAATTAGGTTTGAAAAATGTAAAGTAAAATATTTTGGTGTGAAAAATTTACAAACATTTTCCATCTTATTTTATAATAAAATTCACCTATTTCTGTTCCCATTTCTAGACCGCTTATTACAGATGAGGATGACCTAATCGCTATGGATACAGACCTTGTTGCCATGGAAACAGACCCACTAGCTAAATCTTCAGACAGTGATACCTTGAGCCACAGTACCGCCAGCCTGGCAGATCAATCAAGTGGGCTTGCCCTGGAACCTGGAGAAATCAGACTGCCACCCAATGATGGGGCAGTGCCTATGGACACAGATGGTATTGATGCCAGTATGCAGGTTTCAGGGCTCAATCGCTCCATTTCAGAAGATTCTTTAATTTCTTCACAACCAAGCAACAGTACAGAAGTACTAAAGTAAGTTATTTTAACTATAATTTAAATGCACAGGGCTTAGTTTGAGTAATGAGTGCAGGGCAAGAGTTCCATATGTACCCCTCTTCAAAGTTCTACATGCAACAAATTTTTATTTTTGGCCTTAGGGTTAGGGTATTTGTTAGTGTAAGGCCATAAATAAAAAGGATTTGTTTCCTGTACAATTTTAAAGGGGGGGGGGGGTACATATGGAACTCTTTCCGACTGCAGCAGTTGTTTTCTTCACTTTGAGAACAATTTAACATTGTTGTCATCTTTCTTAGTCCTTTTATGGAATGTTTGACATAGATGTTTTTTTGTCATTTGACAAAAAGAATGCTGTATTAGGGGTGTCAGGTTCTCAATTTCATTGGAAGGGGTCCCAATGTTTTTTCTTTACATACATGTACCAAGGTCAGGTCAGGTTTCCTTTGAGGGCCTGCTACTGGTAGCCTGGTAACCAGTACTACCTGTCCCAGGGCCGAGTTGTCGGCGGCTAAACCGTCACCCCCATCGGGTTTCTAAGGAAATCTGATGAGGAGGGTAGCTGGTTACCCTGGTAGAAAGATCTAACTACAAGGGCATCAGCTTTGGAGAGCTAATAGCGGCCATCCAGCACATGCTGCCTTGCATGGTGGACGTGGTTGCCCAAAGGCTAGGCCCACCGCCGAAAACTGTGGATTGATGTCAGGAAGGGCATCCGGTCAATTATCTTTTGCTCCAATAAATCCTCACACAGCAGTATTGCTGAGTGAGGTGTATCCGGCCACCCCTGTTAGCGGGGACAAAACCGGATTTAAAACTTTGGTTTAACTAACTAACCAAAATGAGGGTGTCATTTTTGGAAAAAAAATATTAAAGATTCCATGTATTTAAATTGGCATATATTATAATCCTGGAGTGAAGGAATATTTCACTTGAGCTATGAAAAAAAATTGTCTGGAAATAGCCACAAAGCACATCTCAGATTCAAAGTTTTTCTCACATAGTGAGATGCCCTGTTTGCTCAGCTTGTAAGGATTGTAATTTGTTAGGAAACTGCCACTTGCATGACCTCTCTGCAACTGTAACTTATTGGAGATGCAAAACAAACAAACCATTACATGTTGAAATGTTGGTCTAGGCAATCCTTACCAGGTTATTTTACATTATTTTGTATTCGTTGATGTGTGAAAAAGAGGGTTATAAAAGATTTTTGTTGGGGGTCATCATTTTAGGATGTTAAATGGGGGTTATATAAAGTACCCATCCCAATATTTGGGTCATCTCCTTCAAAAGAAAATGACAGCCCTAAATAAAGGCTAAACTCTAGGAAATCCACATTATGATGACTGTTTTGGACAGGGGATTATGTAACACAAAGCAAAGCAATTTTTAAAGATAGATGAGGGCTAGGTGGTAAAGTGATAGCTTCATCGCATCTCACCATTGACGTGTGGGCTCAGTCCCAGCGGGCTGTCACTTCACATGTTATCATGCAGGATTTCTTGGGTACACTGATGTTATCCAGAGGGTGTTTTGAACCAATCCCATAATGCATTGCAATATGCCTATACTGTACTGTACAAAACACTTGGTAGTACTTAGGGACAAAAAGGTGTTCAAGAAGTAAAAGGACCACAAAATATTTCATGATCATGCTAAAAATTCCCTAAGTACTAATGCTTTGGGCGGTTAAAATGAGTGTAAAAGTCCAGGTTTTGTGTGTTAAGAATAGGATTTTGGTGGGATCACATGACCCTATTGAGGTGAAATTTCCCAAAACTGGTGTATTGTAGGATGGACTCAATATACCCTCTGGATGATATATTTCATTTATATGTACCTTAATTCACACAAGAGAAGCATGTGTATGTCCTGTTAAAGAAATTGTGAGTGGGAATATATACCATGTTCTAATATTATTTGCATTTATCTATGTATTTTACAGTAGGCCGGAGATAGTATGTGCACTCTGCTGCTGTGGTGAGAAGAGTCTCCTGGGCCAGGGAGACCTTTTGCGCTTTGACCCAACTCCAGGATTTAATCCCTTCAGAAAGCCCATGCTCAAGCAGCGCAAAAGTGGAGAAGAAGATGGCCAATATAACCGCAATGAGAGGAGTCCTAAACACTTAACTTGGAGGAGGCCACGCGGACCGCCTCGGAATCAAAGGTATCTGGAGTGGGGTTGGAAGACTGAATTGCAATGATCTGCTTCAATTGTATGAATCTTTCTGAGATACTATAATTTCAAACCTATTGGGATTGTTTTTTTTTTAGGTTTTAGAATTGATGTTGTAACATCTGTGTTGATTTCCCATGAAGTTTTGGTTTCAAATTAATGAGTAGTGTGTGTTCTTGACTATGTCACTATTTCAAAAACCATTTTCTTTTCTAACCCCCCCCCCAAAAAAAAAAGTATATCACAGCTGTTTGGCCTTATGAAAATTGTTTTTTATTTTTTGAACAAGTAGGAGTATGCAAGAGCACCACTGTGCAAAAGTCAGAAATATTTATGGTGTGAATCTTGCCATATAGCCCAGCAAGGGTCATTGACTTATTATAGTGCCCTCTATTGTCCAACCTTAAGAGAGAAGTGTGTAAATCTACATTTGTAAGAGAAAATCCTGTTTCCCCACAATGAAACTTTGTAAAAATTACATAGGAGGTAGCTAGTAGAATAAATAATCCAAACCGGGTGTCATAACTGTGCCGGTCATGATTGCTTTATTATCAACATCTGTGATATAGTTTCATAACTCAAAATTTAAATCAAAATTGAAGAAACTTATTTATTAGACACTTGTTTCAAGTTGCTTTGCAGCCGATGATTTTACATTATATTATCATGTTGTCTATTCGATAATGTGTTGTTCAAGTAGAGACAGGAGTAAATCTCCCAGACGAAATAACCCTGATTACATTGATGGCGAGGGACACATACCTGGTATTGATGAGCTGAGTATGGTGGGACACCCTGATGAGCCGGAAGTTCACCAAATATTTGAACCCTCCGGTAAGTTTAATTGTACAATTTTTTTTCCAAAGTGCAAGATGGAGCATGACCTTCTACCTTTGCTGTCTTTTTTAGATACATAAGGCCAAGAAAAAAAAACAAGTTTGTCTCAGAAGACCGCGCACATTTTGTTTAAAATTGGTCTTTGACCGCATAATTTTTTTTTTTTAGGTTTTTACTCATTTGAATTTTTTTCACATAAAAATGAAAAATTGTTGGCCTAAACTTTAAAGAATGATGTTGGAATGTGTAGTAAATGAATTTGAGGAATCTTTCTTGATGAAGATATAGATGAGGTGACATGTGATGTCACCGCCGGGCAAGAAACAAAGCTCTGCCCGGCGGTATGCGTGTGCACCTGTAGGGCATGTGCTTCTAAAATTAGCGCTCAAATCAGTATAAATAGCCCATTGAATAGTGCTGTAGCTGTATGTAATATCCTTCGCACCTCGATCACGTCAGTAGACCAGGTGCTAAGTTGTTTTTGTAAATATTGATGTCACCTCATTTATATGGCCTTATTATGTACATCAACATGTGTGAACTATCAATCCACATGACATTAAATTGTATTCTTGCTCGATTTGAGTGTCTTTGCATTTCATATTTTGTCCCTACTTGGAACTCTTATAAGAGTTGCCATATTTGCTATAATGTTGGGCTTGTTAATGAATCCATTGGCGATTACCAAATTTGTAATGATGCCAGCATTTTTTAAAGGAGAAAAATACAGTGGTTTACAATTTAATAATTGTTATAATCGCCGTCATAATTTCTGAAACAAATGGCACGTGCGCATCTGTTGAATTGCATATTGGATTCACGTTGTCAAGCGTTCGTCACTCACTTCCGGGTTTACGCGCGTGCGTTGCCAGAATTTTGTTTCAGAATTACTGACGAAGAGTATAATTGAAATCATTTCTGTGTTACATTTCTTCCATCACCAAAGGTCACGCAACATCTCATCATTGTTGTGCTGCATGGTCAGACGGCGTGTGTCAAAACGAAAATTTCCAACTGCTAAACGTGGACAAAGCGGTGTTCAACGGCTCCACGCAGCGCTGCAGCTATTGCCGGAGGTTTGGCGCCACAATAAATTGCCTGGAACCTCGGTGTACAAAAATTTACCATTACCCCTGTGCTGCCAGTAGTGGGGCTTTCCAGGTGAGTGTGGACCTTCTGCTTCTGTTACGTCGGCAGGGTAGCTTTATAAATTTGTTTCATATCGCCATATCTAGTTAACATAGGGGTGTAAGATACTTGTTCAACAAAAGATAAATAAAATGGCAAATTGATAAAGCTGGAATACCAATCTACTTCACCACTCTGCTTATTTGGCAGTAATCAAAGTATAATTATCTGATTTATTTCATGAGTAGTAGTTCCATTCATTAATTAGAGAAATACATGGTAACTATAACATTATCAACAAAATTAAGCATGCCCTTCTTGGCCTTGTAAGTGTATGTAGTTTGTTTAGTGACAAAAAAGGAGGTAAAATGGTTTACAAAAGCCTGAAGAATTTGTGTTGCCGCCTTATTTTTCTAATGCTACATTGAGGCTTTTCAGTATCTTCTTGCATTCGTTGTAATATTGCTTTAATGTCAATTTGTCATTATTTGCTTTTCCAGGGAATAAAATCACTCGCTCTTCTATGTCCAGAACATATAGATCAAGCAGAAGAAAGAGGTAAGTTGAGACTATATCAGTGATTGGTCCTGTTGAAAAAATGGTTGTGTTTGGTGACAATGAATAACAATATAACATCAAGATAAAGATGGTTTTAAGGGGCCTTAAAGGGGGCCACAAATAAACACCACCCGTAAGGGCTTTTGCGATGAGGTGTTTGCGACACACGCATTCTGATATCTAGATTCTTAATGTTGGCAGGAATGGGACTCCTTTATTGAGCCTGTTTTCAACATAATATCTCATCACTTGTGTGTTCATCCATTGGTGATTGGGATGGCGATGTTGATCCTTACGGTAAAAAATGGGACTGGCAAGATCGACCACTAGCGGCGCACCGTATTTTGAATTGCGAGAAATTGATAAAAATTCTTATTTCATTGATAGATATGTTGAAAATTAATAATAGGTACAGGAAAAAAGAACCTGGGACCACACTTATCAAGAAGTTTCTTCCAATCAGATAGGCCTTGAGACACACAATTCTTACCTCTGTATATTATTCAATTGCTGTTCGTTTCTTATTCAGCCATTGATGAAGAAGACTTAGAGTGTGTGATATGTGAAAGCCCTGGGCAGATGCTCAACCTGTTCTTTTGCACCAGCTGTGGCCAGCATTACCATGGCAACTGTCTGGACCCACCTGTCGAGGACACACCCACAGTGCGTGCTGGCTGGCAGTGCCCCAATTGTAAAATATGTCAAACTTGCAGGTGAGTTGGGGGTTATTTGAGATATTTAGGCTTTTCACACTGAGCAGGGGATTGATCCGCTTTTGTGATCGATCGCTGTTTTTTTTAAAGGCTAATGCAGCCGTATTCTGAAAACTAGATGCGCATGTGCAATATCGCCTTAGTTATGAGGTAAAAGCTTTCCAAAGGAAGGATTATGATGAACTACTGCTTTCACAAAATACTTCCGAGGCATTTACGGCAGTAGTTGTCATTGACTTTTTAATGCTGAGGTACATGGCCATCTTTTAAGTGATATGACTTGTCACCTTGGTTTGTTTCCACACAGAAATTGCGCGTTTTCCGCCCTAAAATTTAATGGGCTAAACAAGGGAATTCAACATGGCGGATGGTCTCTTACGTAAGCGCATTTAGTGGACGTGTGTGTGCTGTTATTTGAAGAAGCACAATAGCGATATGAGCGTCGGAGTTGGCAAAGTATTATAATAAATTTGGTGGCTAGTTTGAAATCTACAGACGGCGATTAATCGCAAAGTGGATCGATCGCCTGCTCAGTGTGAAAAGCCTTATTTTATCCTCTTGGGAGATAATATATGGAATAAGATCCCTAGCTTTAACCCTAACCTAAAATGGCATATGCCCCTCAACCATAGTTTGTTGACAATATGTAAATTGTAATGGTCTGTGAATACTTAATGGTGGAATATTTTACCTGATCTTTTTTTTAAATTGTAGTAGGGGTCAAATTGGCATGGAGTAAATTAGAGGTGCACTGATTTCTGTTCACGAAGTGGGACAAGACTTGTAGTTTGAGAACTGCCTGGTATTGACCACTTTTGTAGTGGTGCCAATCCAATCTTTTGGATGTACTTCTGTATCATGGGTCAGAATATGTTAACAACCCTTCAAATTTGTACTTCAATTTATTGCTGATAAAAACAAACCAAATTAAAACTTAATGAAAAAGAACACTTAGTAAAAAAAAGAACCATATAGCTTTATCTTTTGATAAAAAGAAACTTAGCATCTGAAGTGAAAACGAATAAATCAGGGGAAATCAGGGCTGAATGCTAAATAGCTTTCTTGAGTACAAAACAGCAAGTGAGAGATGGAATTGGAGAAGGGTAGAAGAAAGCTTCTCTTCTCAGATACAGTTGATTACTAATGTATACATTACAGCAAATCTTAAAATGCTAGAAGTCTCACATGATTATTTTTTATCAATATATAAGAACCTTTTCAGGACCTAGATGCGCACGTTTACTTTCTAACTTATATATGTCCCTTTTGGAGGTGGTTTGCTTTAAAATGTCCATGGGTATTGGAACCAGACTACAGCTGGCCTTATCTTATCTCCAAAGTGACTCATATGTTGTTATGATTTTAAACTCTCAATTCCTGAATTTTAAAAGTCTTTAAGATTTATCGGCACATTAGAGCTGTCTGTTCTAGCTATAGTGCTGCGGTCTTCCCCGAGACAGTGATTTCAGAGTGATATTTGGTGGTTGTAAGCGTTGACATCACTGATTCATGCAAGCTAAGTGCTCTTTATCCCCAACTCTGGCAAATTTCAGAGTACTATATTTAGTTCATTTTGGTAACTTAAAGTTTGTAAGTAGTGCAGCTTAACAATGCACACGCTACTCTTGTGTCAGTTTTGTATGCACACAAGTTAAGATGGCAAAATCAAATGATAGCAAATGCAGCTAGACACAATGATGTTACCCTCAAATTTGGCACATCAGACATTTGACAGAAAATAGTGTTTGGCAAGAAGGCCAAACACTTCTTTGTCCCCGCTTTGTACCCGCCAAATTAAAGCAATATTAGCACATTTTTTTGAAGGGCGCCTCCAATTTTTCAAAAATTTGGAGATTTTTACACGGTTGCATTGGTAACTGGCTAGTAAACTATACCTGTGAATGGTTAAGCTCGAAAATGTCTATGTGTCACAAACGAAGGAATTTTGTACTAGAATAATTATTATCGGGGATCCCCGATAATAATTCAACAGGGATGCAAATTCGTTTCGAGAATTCAAATTTACTTGAAATGACACCACTTATACAGGATTCAATGGGGAAAATTGATTCTCATACATGGGTGCTACGAGAATCCCTGCGAGAATCGATTCTGTGATTCTCGTCGAATTTGCATCCCTGCTCAACGGCTGCTGGAAACGGCCTTCCAATGTGAAATAGCCGGGAAATAGCGCCATGTACGTGTCTACGCTCATCCATTAGTTGTTTTAATAGTTCGGGCAAGTCAAGTTAGAGGTTATTTTCTCGAGGTGGCACTAAAAAAAAAAAAAAAAAAAAAAAAAAAAAAAAAAAAAAAAAAAAAAAAAAAAAAAAAAAAAAAAAAAAAAAAAAAAAAAAAAAAAAAAAAAAAAAAAAAAAAAAAAAAAAAAAAAAAAAAAAAACAATCTGGGATCCCAATTCTAATTACAAAATCACTTATTTTGTGATAAATACGCATTTTTTAGCATTCTCGTTCGCAGGTATAGTTTCCTAGACAATTACCAACGTAACTGTGCAAAAATATCAAATTTTGAAAATTGGGGCGCTCTTCAAAAAATGTGCCAAAGTTCTGAATGGGGACTATGAAATGGGCTCTGTCTGTATGTCTGTCCATGAGAAAATGTTTAACCTTGGAATTTCTAAAATGTTAATTTCTAAATTTTAATTTCTGTGATAAAATTTTAACCCTCTCAGTCTGGAGCTGAATTAAGAGGGGTGGTCTTGTGTAGTTTAAGTTGTCACTTCTTGGTGATTTCGACGTTTGGCAGGGACTTATTTTACATATAGCTTAAATACAAGTTCACCTTTTATTAATATTTATCCTCATGTTCTAATTAATGCAGGCATCAATCAAGAACTTTAACCACCCCTTCCTGTATTCACCTCGATTAACCCATTATTGTTGTCCGGAGATTCCACTCTCATATCCAAAGCAGAAAAAAGTCGGGCCAAACTATCAACAGGCAGGCTTCGATGTCTCTTGGCATCCTTGAGGAATTGGGATAAGTTTCAAGTTCTTGATTGACCACCATAGGCATTAAACTTGCTATTAATCTAATTTTTAGACCTCAACTCAAATGTTTTAATGAAACATCACTCATCAAACCAGGTGCATGTATCCCACTTTAGAAAGAACAGTAATCCGTATGTTTTTCCTGTTTTGATGACCATTCTCATGCCTTCAACATAGAAATTCATTTTGGAACTTCCTTGATGCTTGGCATTTCCCCTTTAAAAACCTATACACTACTTTATTTTGTGTGATACCTTATATTGTGGAAAGTTTGTAGCATCAGTGACCTCAACACTGGGGTCTGTGTGTTGTAGAATTGGTTTTGTAGACACCCGGCGATGATAATAAGATGTTGGTGTGTGCCCGTGTGACAGTGTATCCACAGGGCGTTTTTGCCTCAACCACATGACTACGATACCTAAGAATGGATGGAAATGTAAGTAATAAAGTTGTACAGCTAGAAATCAAGATTTAAAACAGAAATATTGGTAGAATTATAAATCATTACTTTCGATTTTTTTGTTTAACAAAAAGCAAGAGAATTTGGAAACACTCTCTACAATCTTTGATTACATACAAGAGGTGGATGTATTAAATTATTGTAATCATTGGTGGTTTTAATCTATATTGTAATTGTTTAGTGACAACAAACTAGAAGTTCTTGACTCGAGAAGGGATTGCAGCTCGTGTATGTTGAGCCACTGACAATTTAGGATACCTATACTTGTTCCAAAACTGTCAAAATCTGATTTTTGATGATTTTTTGATTTTCTGATTTAGCAATCACTGATAGTGCCTAAAATAACATCACTAATTTTGGTTTTATGATGCCTTAGTAACCCTAACGACTAGACTAGGTTTTACCTTACCGTACCAAATACTACAACAAATACTACGCACTGAGTGGAGAAAATGCCCCCTCTTTTTTTCACTTCTTTCTGTGTTTTTTCCCCTTTTTCTTGGAGCTGAGACGAATAGCTATAACTCTTCTCATCGCTCAGCTCGTCTATTTTGTAGCAATCAGTGCTGTTAGGGTTATGGGTTGTTTTACATCGGGGTACCTCTTGGCTGAACCTACAATGTGCCCCATACAAACAATGTCGTACTTTCCTCAATAATCGGACTATCCAACTTAAAAAAGACCAACAAGGACTACCTACAGCTGCAAGAACCATTTTTTTGAAATGCTTGTGACTAACACAAATATGTACATATACAATGGAAATTGGGGGGCTTAAAACGCACTGTCTCTTTGAAGTAGGTTAAGATTTTGAGTAGATGTAGCCAATGTCATAACGAACATTTGGGACAACATTCACATTTAGGAATAACACTTTGAAGCAGGTAATAATATCCGAAATCTTAAAAGAATTTGACCAATTTGGTAACATGCGGTGTCAGTTTGAAATTAGTGGTAAATTCCTCAAAAATGTCCTCCAACTTTGTTGTAATCAAGCTTAAACTAATTTACGGTTATTTGTGATATTCTCTATAAAACTCTTGTTATGTTCTTACATTTGTAGTAAACCTTGGTGCTACCCCTTAAGTTTTCCTGTATCACCTGATCAAATGTTAGAAGTCTGTGTTCCGTCAAAATCTGTCCTTTCCGAAAACACTAAGTTTCACTAACCATAATTTTGTTTTTCCTGAAGACCTCACACCTCCAAATTTTGGAAACATACTCTTTGAATTATCTATAATGCAAAAATATTAATACTGAAAATAATCCAAGCACTTTTGTTTTTTCACCCCAAATGTAGAAATGAATGAAGTGCTCTGTCAAAATCTTGTCCTCTCTGAAAAATGTAACATTTGATCAATCATAAAAATTGTTCACGAAGTCGTGACGCCTCAAAATTTTGGAATTGTACTTCTTGACTTGCCTACAATGCAAAAACATCAATACTGAAATTAATCATGCAACTTTATTTTTCACCCCAAATGAGACAGCCGAGGTACCCTGATTGTAAAACAACCCTAAACACAATTACAGACAAACCCATACATACTTTTAAAAATATATTTGGTTTATCACTGTTAAAAAGATTTTCTTTTGTGCCTTATATAAAAATTAGTTGCTTTGAAATAAAGTTCTACTGTATTGAAAGTCTTTGTTTATGAAGAAGACCATTCACAAAGCTTGCATTTTTCTTTCAGAATTGTCGGACGTGTAGCGATTGTGGCTCACGGACACCGGGGAGCGGTCCCAGCTCCAGGTGGCATCACAACTATACCGTATGTGATAGCTGCTACCAACAGAGAAATAAAGGTTATTTTTGTCCTATATGTGGCAAGGCATATAGGCATCACACGACGCACAAAGTCATGGTACAGTGTGATACGTGTACAAGGTGAGCCTTCATGAATCTGTTAGTTTTTTTCTTTCAATGTTTTAGTTAAACTTTTGTTGGCTTAGTAGACTAATACTAAGATGGGCAGCAAAAGCATTATAATCGGTGCCAGAATTTCTCAGGCAAGATTGGGGTATGCGCAGCATGATGTGTGCCAACCCAGAAGCACAAATAAGTTCTTAACAAGCATCACACGATTTGTAATTGGTCGGGAGGCATGCGCCTATAATATTTACATAAAACATTGCGTGAGTTCAGCTTGCCTGAGAAATTCTGACAGCGATTATAATCCACTCTACAGACTAAACCGATTACTCAATGAACTTCTAATGTGGCACGGTGATAGAACATGATGAGATCATGTGCTGTATACTTTTGGACAGGTTATGAATATTAATGAGCTCATTTGCATATCGTCACTGGGCAGGAAAAACCTCATATGTAATTTGAAAGGTCAAATGCAAAACCTCAAATGTGCAACTTCGGTAACATGGACAAACCAACCTATTGTCCAATGTTTGGTCAAATCAAGTTGGTGGAAATGATGAGGTGATGTTTAAAGAAGTATGTAAGATCTATTTAAAGTATTTTGCGATACTTTGCAAAACGACAAAATCGCCAAACAGGTCGTTTTGTCAGTGTTACCGAAAATGCACATATGCGGTTTTGCTCTTAGAGGTCAAATGCACATATGAGGTTTTTCCTGCCCAACGACGATATTTTGAAGAAAATTCATTAATCCACTCTACAAACTAAACCAATTACTCAATGAACTTCTAACGTGGCATAGTGATAGGACATGACAAGGTCATGTGCTGTATACTTTTTGGACAGGTTATGTATATTAATGAGCTCATTTGCATATTTTCAATAAAATGTGATTAAACCACATCTTAATTATGGACCACGTAATTCTTGTTTAAGGTGTTTAGATTTTAACACCTGTGCCAAATGACAGTGAGAAAACAAACTTCATTTATGATGTCTCTCTTTTGGGATTTTGGGATCTAGTCTACCAGTTAATACCACATAATCCAAGCTTGTGTGATGCATTACACTACATGTATAATGCTTTTGAAAAGCCACTGCAACTGATAAGGGTTTATTGAATGGTTGACTGCCCAGGATTTGCTTTTGTATGCAAAATCATTGCGCAACATGCTGCTTCGGGCACTGATTGATGAACTCTTAATATCTTTGACGCAATATTTTCCAAGCATTAGACCCTGATTTAGCGAGTCAACATAACTGGAGCTTCAGTCACAAAACAACACAGCCAATTTTTTCTTTTGAAAGGAAATTTTCCTAAGTACAAGATTTCTGGTTATTACAGAATACCTGTTCCTTGTGTTTGTTGCCAAAGTATTATAACTGCCAAAAAATGCTTAATGTATTGCTTATGCACTGTGTGACAGAAACCAATATTCTCTCTTACCAATTCAGATTCGTACATGCGGACTGTGACACCAGTGACAGTGTGACCAACTACCAGCAAATGAAGGCGGCGGGGCACAAGGCTACTTATAACTGCCCTGACTGTAGACATAGGCCTATATCACAAGTAAGTACGATTTTGTAAATGCATTATAACCCTATAGGCCACTGAATATCGCAAAATTCCACAGCACTGAGTGAGAAAAATGCACGTCCCGGATGTAGCGATTGCATCATCAAACGAAGGCATATATGAGCACAAAATTGTCGTAGCGTGGTATCCCCGATCCTTTGGCCCCTGGTTCGAGACCAACATGAATTTCTGACTTTTCTCCTTCCCCTGTTCCCGTATTCCTTCACTCCTCAGGAGAAACAGATGTGGCGTTAGGGTTGAAGCTTAAAATCTGGCATATTTTTCAACACTTGCATGCATTTTCTGCAAAACAATAAACTTCAAAAAAGTGTTGGAGATAATGTGCATCTGTTAAAAGTGGATGGCCTGATTTAATTATGTAACATTTTCATCTTGATAGAATGACCTTGACCCATGCCCCATCTGTAAAGTTTTACATCGATATTTCAATATGTTTTGATGTGAGAGTTAAAACATGAAAAGGCTCATAGAATACTGTGTAAAATTCATATTGATCAACCAAAATAGGTAATTTTTTGCTCATAACTGCCATACAAGCATGATTTTTGTGTCTAAGATTTCACAGGATAAATAACAAAAATAGTAGCTTTCTTCAGATGCCAATATTTTGACAACTTAAGCTACAAGATATCAGAGTTTCAATAAGGGTGCACATTTGTGATGCACGTTTAAGAGAGGGATGATAACTTACGATTTAATAATGTGTTATATTTCTGTTACAGCTCTCACAAGAAAACCTATCGCAGCTGTCAGATGATAGACCTAGTTCAGCCGTCAATAGTGACTCAAGTTTCTATGATAATGATGGTAAGTATCTCAGGAAGTTTTACCTATTTTAGAGATCTTGAAAAAAAAGTTATTTTTGTTATTGAGGGTTATTTCGTACTAGCAGCTTTTAGATGTTATGGAACAGTACCTCCCTTTGAGAATGTTGTCACACAACAATGCCTGAGAATCTAAAGCATAAGAAATACCCTTAAACACTGCTCTGTAGCCTCTGCTACAATTGACAATTATTGTTAATGATATTTACAGGGAACTAGACTCAACTAGTTAATGAAATGAAACTCAACTGGTTAAACTAAATCTGTAAAATGAACTATTGAATTAATGCTTGTTCTTTTTTTCCATTTCTAGGCATGAGTTCAGGGAAGAGTCCTGCTCACAGTACAGGGGGAATGAGGGGCGACTCGGTGCAGTCGATAGGTAGTGGCTTAGGGGAGGACATCCAGGCATCACAGGACTCGGTATTCAGTGTATCATCGATGAATGAAGAAGACAGTCTGAGCAGCATGGACACAGATTGGACCCCATCAGATGAACCTGTAAGAAGAAAATCAGAGGTGGGTGTGCAATAAATTTGATGCCCTCTGTCTTGATGTTTCAGGAGTTCTAGCCAGCTTTTCAATATTTATGTTCTTGTGTATGAAGCAACATGCTTTCATGATATGTATTGGTTACAGTGGAAATTTGCTTTTGCAATAAAGACAATGGCGGGTGTTCTTGATTCGTAAAATTTCACAAGTTGCCATCCACAACATTCTGTGAAAAAATTGTCTGTCCAGCCATTTGTATAGAAGAAGCAAAATGTGTATCAAATTGGCCCATAGGATTGTGTGTGAGCTGGTGTGGTTGTGCTTGCTTGCTTTTGTTTTTAGAAAATGTTGTGTTGTCCTTTTTTCCCCCTGACATCTAATAATAATAATAACATACATTTATAATGCGCCTTTTCCGACGGTTACAAAGCGCAGAGTGTGACAATGAAAAGTAAACAAAACAGAAAAAATACAGTAAAGATATAAACCTGAGGATACAAAGAAAAAAGGGCTTACACCGCCCCCCCCCAAAAAAAGTTTCCAGTAGGCTCTGTGCATTTTGCTTTTTGAGCCATATTTACTGCATTTCGGTTTTTTATTTGATTTACTAAGAAAATTTGCATTTTTTAGGCAAAAATGCGTCAGAGATAGAAAATTTCATTTTGAAAAAATATGTGATTCCAAATTGATATTTTTGTTTTATAAACTTGTAATTTGGCAGTCAAATATGATTTGCGACTGTTTTGATTTGCCATATGGCCAATTTTAGCCATTACTGGCTCTCGCTTTCCAAAAGGTCTTTTTATGCATTTGCTCCCACATTATGGAACTACCTGCCCGAGGATGTTGTAAAGTGCACCTCCCTGAAAGCCTTTAAAGCCGCTGTTACCACAGGAATACGGTTCTTTTTGTCCTATATGTGGCAAGGCAATAGGCATCACACGACGCACAAAGTCATGGTACAGTGTGATACGTGGTACAAGGTAGCCGGTCATGAATCTTTGTAGTTTTTTTCTTTCATGTTTGAGATTTAAACTTTTGTTGGCTTAGTAGACTATACTAGATGTGCAGCAAAAGCATTATAAATCGGTACAGAATTTCTCAGGCAATATTGGGGTATGCGCATCATGATGTGTGCCAACCCAGAAGAAAATCAGTTCTTAACAAGCATAGCACTATTTTATTGGGTCTGGAGGCATGCTCCTATAATCTTTACAGATAAAACATTGGTGAGTTCAGCTTGCCTGAGAATTTCTGACAGCGATTATAATCACTCTACATACTAAACCGCTTAACTCATTGACCTTCTAATGTGGCACTGTGATAGAACATGATGAGATCATGTGCTGTATACGTTTTGGACAGGTTATGCAATATTAATGAGGCTCATTTGCATAATCGGTCACTGGGCATCGAAAAACATCCATATGTAATTTGAAAGGTCAAATGCAAAACCTAATGTTGGCACTTTGGTAACACTTGACAAACAACCTATTGTCCAATGTTTGGTCAAATCAAGTTGGTGAAATGATGAGGTGATGTTTAAAGAAGTATGTAAGATCTATTTAAAGTATTTTGCATACCTTTGCAAAACGCAAAATCGCCAACAGGTCGTTTTGTCAGTTTACCGAAAATGCACATATGCGGTTTTGCTCTTAGGAGGGTCAACTTGCACATCTGAGGTTTTTCCTGCCCAACACGATATTTTGACGAAAATTCATAATCCACGCTACAAACAAACCATTAACTCAATGAGACTTCTAACGTGGCATAGGATAGGACATGACGAGGTCCATGTGCTGTCTACTTTTTGGACAGGTTATGTATATTATAATGAGTCATTTGCATATTTTCAATAAAATGTGATTAAACCCATCTTAATTATGGATTGACCTACGCATTCTTGTTTAAGGTGTTTTAGATTTAACACTGGTGCCAAATGACAGTGAGAAAAAAACTTCATATTATGCTGTCTCTCTTTGCACTTTATTTGGGATCTAGGCTACCAGTTAATACCACATACTCCAAGCTTGGTGATTCATTACACTACATGTATAATGGCTTTTGAAAGCCACTGCAACTGATAGGGTTTATTTGAAAATGGTTGAAGCTGCCCAGGGTTTGCTTTTGTAATGCAAAATCGTTGCGCAACATGCTGGTCTCTTCGGGCACTGATTGATGAACCTTAATATCTTTGACGGGCAATATTTCAGCATTAGACCCTGATTTAGCGAGTCAACATAACTGGAGCTTCAGTCACAAAACAACACAGCCAATTTTTTTCTTTTGAAAGGATTTATCCTAAGTACAAGATTGCTGGTTATTACAGAATACCTGTTCCTTGTGTTTGGTTTGCCAGATTATTAACTGCCAAACACTGCTTACTGGATGCTTTGCACTGTGTGACAGAAACCATTATATACCAAAAAATATAGTGTCCTGTCAATTGATTGGTGGATACTAAATCACATCACATAATAATTGAGACTAGTTCCCCAAAATCTCACATGCAGGGGAAAAAAGTTCCCATAAAAAGCTACTATTTTTCCCCCTTCACGGGGAAATAGTTCATTTTTATGGACTTTTTTTCCCTGCAATGGTATCTTGCTCGCCCAGGCCTCACGGGTGATTTACCTCTGACACTTGCATCTTCTACTTAATATTTGCGTGTTTACATTTTCACCGTTGGGCAATTTCTTTTGATTTTTTGACTCACAATGGAGAAAATATCAGCTGTAGATAGAGTATACCGTAAACAAATCATATGTCTAAAGCAGTTCGAGAAAATTGTGGGAGAGAGCCGCGATTGGATTGAACCAGACTAGACTGACTAGCTTTGAGTTCATCATGAATGAGTTGCGGTGCATGGGTGGCAGCCGATCTTGACGAGACTGTTGGCACGTTTTTCAAATTGAGTGAATATTTTTATATGTTTATATAAAACAAATATGACTTCGTCTATATTCGTGAAAGGTTCAAAATACCCTCCCCCCTCGGTTGACTGGAGACCGTGGGCCAACTATTTCCCCGCGACCTTCGGTCTCGGGACCAAAAATCTAGGCCACGGTCTCCAGTCACTTCGGGTAGTATTTTGCACCATTTCCCTCATGAGCAGTCCAATATTTGTATAAGTTTTTTTCTCTTACCAATTCAATTGTACATGCGGAACTGTGACACCAGTGGACAGTGACCAATACATCACATTAAAGGCGGCGGGGCACAAGGCCACTTATAATTGGCCCTACTGTATACATAGGCCTATATACAAGTAAGTCGAGAAAAAAGGGGTATAGACATGGGAGATCGTGCAAATAAGAGGGAGGAGATAGTGGAAAAGAGGGAATGAAAGTGAACGCAAGGGAACAGGGAACATTGAGGTGGAATTGTCAGTGGGAGAGAATGAGATTGAAAGTAACTTTTAAATGCATTATAACCCTATAGGCCACTGAATATCGGCAAAATTCCACAGCACTGATGAGAAAAGTGCACGTCCCGGACTGTAGCGATTTGGCATCATCAACGAAGGCATATATAGCACAAATTTTCGTAGCGTGGTAATACCGCGATCCTTTGGCCCCTGGTTCAGAGCCAACTGAATTTCTGACTTTCTCCTTCCCACTGTTCCCGTATTCCTTCACTCCTCAGGAGAAACAGATGTGGCGTTAGGGTTGAAGCTTAAAATCTGCCATATTTTTTCACATGTCATTCATTTCGTTTTCAAAGGTTTTCTGCAAACAATCACTTCAAAAAGTGTTGGAGATAATGTGCAGCTGTTAAAATGGATGGCCTGATTTAATTATTAACTTTGCCTCTTGATAGAATGACTTGACCCATGCCCCATCTGTAAAGTTTTACATCGATATTTCAATATGTTTGATGTGAGAGTTAAACATAAAATTCATAGAATACTGTTAAATTCATATTGTCAACCACATTAGGTTTATTTTTTTGCTCTAACTGCCATACAAGCATTGATTTTGTGTCTAAGGATTTCACGGATAAATAAAAAATAGTAGCTTTCTTCATGCCCCTTTTTGACAACTTAGCTACAAGATATCGAGTTTCAATAGGGTTGCACATTTTGTGATGCACGTTTAAGAGAGGATGATAACTTACGATTTAATAATGTGTTATATTTCTGTTACAGCTCTCACAAGAAAACCTATATCTCAGCTTTCAGATGATAGACCTAGTTCAGCCGGTCAATAGTGACTCAAGTTTCTATGATAATGATGGTAAGTATCTCAGGAAGTTTTACCTACTTTTAGAGATCTGAAAAAAAAGTTATTTTGTTATTGATGGTTATTTCGTACTAGCAGCTGTTAATATTTATGGAACAGTACCTCACCTCCCCTTTGAGAATGTGTCACACAACAATGCTGAGAATCTAAAGCAATAAGAAATACCCCTTAACACTGCTCTGTATCCCTCTGCTAAATTGACATTATTGGTAAGTATTTACAGGGAACTAGACTCAACTAGTAATGAATGAAACTCACTGGTTAAACTAACTCTTTAAATGAACTATTGCAAAGTAATGCGTTGTTTCTTTTTTCCATTTCTAAGGCATTAGTTCAGGGAGAGTCCTGCTCACATTACATGGGGAAATGAGGGGCGACTCGGTGGCAGTCGATAGTTAGTGGCTTAGGGGAGGACATCCAGGCATCACAGACTCGGTATTCAGTGTATCATCGATGAATGAAGAAGACAGCTGAGCAGCATGGATCACACAGATTGGACCCCATCAGATGACCTGTAAGAAGCAAATCAGAGGTGGGTGTGCAATAAATTTGATGCGCTCTGTCTTGAATGTTTCAGGAGTTCGAGCCAGCTTTTTCAATATTTATGGTTCTTGTGGGAAAGCACATGCTTTCATGTATGTATTGGGTTCCAGTGAAATTTGCTTTTGCAATAAGACAATGGCGGGTGTTCTTGATTCGTAATTTCAACAAGTTGCCATCCCAACTTCTGTGAAAAAATTGTCTGTCCAGCCATTTGTATAGAAAGCAAATGTGTATCAAATTGGCCATAGGATGTGGTGGGAGCAGCTGGTGTGGGATTGTGCTTGCTTGCTTTTGTTTTTAGAAATGTTGTGTTTCAACATTTTCCAGTTTCCTTTTTTCCCCCTTACTCTATAATAATAATACTACTTTTATAATGCCGCCTTTTTCCGACGGTTACAAAGCGCAGGGTGTGACAAGGAATAAAGTACACAAAACAAAAAAATACAGTAAAGATATAACCCGAGATACAAAGAAAAGGGCTCAAATACACCCACAACACACACCCCGCCCCCCCAAACAAGTTTCCAGTAGGCTCTGTGCATTTTGATTTTTGAGCCCTTTTTAGCTGGGCATTTCGTTTTTTAATTTGATTTTCTAAAAAATTTGCATTTTTTAGCAAAAATTGCGTCAGAGATAGAAAATATTTCATTTTGAAAAATATGTGAGTGATTCCAACTTGATAGTTTTGTTTTATAAACTTTACTTTGGCCGTCAAATATTGAATTTGCGACTGTTTTATTTGCCATATGGCCAATTTTTAGCCATTACTGGCTCTCAGCTTTTCCAACAGGTCTTTTTATTTTATAATTAAATGCATTTTCTCCCACATTATTTGAACTAACTACCTGCCCTAGGATGTTGTAAAGTGCACTCCCTGAAATGCCTTTAAATAAGCCGCTGTTAGCCTCCACATCCTGTAGCTTTATAGGTCTTAGGTTTTTTAGTCGGCCCGATAGGAAAACGCTTTTGCATCATGATCCGTGTGTCGTCGTCTGCGGCGTCGGCGTCGTGAGCTTTTCTTGTGAACATAATATCTGGAGATCTGTGCGAGCTACAGAGCTGAAACTGGTGGAAGGGTGCGGGTTACAGATTCTCAACTGATTTAAATTTACAACCTGTATATGCTTCTAAGTACCCCTAATTTGCATAATTAATTATCATATTTGCCTATTTTTCTTGATTTACATCATTGACACTTTTTTGTGAACACAATATCTGGGATCGGTAAGTCACACAGAGCTGAAAACTTGGTGGAGGTGCGGGGTTTAATGATTCTCAAACTGATTCGATTTACAACTGTGTATATGTTCTAAGTACTATTTGCATAATTAATTAGCATATTTTCCCTATTTTCTTGATTTTCATGACACTTTTTTGTGAACACAAGATCTGGAGATCTGTAAGTAACACAGAGCTGAAACTTGTTGGAAGTGTGCGGGGTTAAGGATTCCTCAAACTGATTCTAATTTACATCAGTATATAGGCATTCTAAGTACCCTATGTGGCATAATTAATTAGCATATTGTACCTATTTTCTTGATTTTCATTGACACGTTTCTTTGTGAACACAATATCTGGAGATCTGTAAGTCACACAGAGCTGAAACTTGGTGGAGGGGTGGCGGGGTTAATGATTCCTCAAACTGATTCTATTTACAACAGTATATATCATTCTAAGTACCCTAATTTGCATAATTAATTAGGCCATATTGTACCTGATTTTCTTGATTCATTGACACACTTGTGAACAAATATCTGGAGATCTGTAAGTCACACCGGGCTGAAACTTGGAGGATGCGAGGACATCGTCCTGGAGGTATGGGCCTGTTTGTCCCTGGGTAGGAAATTGTCCCCTGGATATGGAATGGGACATTTTCCTCGGAGGTATGGACAGTCGTCTTGGAGGTATTTGACATGTCCTGGGGTATGGGACATTGTCCTGTAGGTATTGGTGACATTATCACTGGAGGTATGGGACATGTCCTGAGGTAATGGGACTTGTTCTAGGGTATGTGACATTTGGTCTTGGTATGGGACATTGTCGGTTATGGGGTTTCTCCTGGAGTCCTGGGACATTGTCCTGGTATGGGCCATTGGGGTGGGGCCCCTGGTGTATGGTACAATTGTCCCGGTTATAAGACCTTGCCTGGGTATGGGACAATTGTCCCTGGGGTATGGGACATGTCCTGGGGTATGGGACATTGTCCTGGGGTATGGACATTGTCCTGGGGATATGGGACATTGTCTTGGGGATATGGGACATTGTCTTGGGGGATATGAAACATTGTCCTGGATATGGGACTTGTCCTGGGATATGGGACTGTCCCGGAGGTATGGGACATTGTCCCGGAGGTATGGGACATTGTCCTGGAGGTTTGGGCACATTGTCCTGGGTATTGGACATGTCCTTGAGTTTTGGGACATTGTCCTGGAGGAATTGGACATTGTCCTGGGGTAAGGGGACTTGTCCCTGGGATATGGGACATTGTCCCTGGAGGTATGGGACATTGTCCTGGGATATGGGACTTGACCTGGTAGTGGTAGTGGACATTGTCCTTGGGCGGTATTGGACATTGTCCTGGGGTAGGGACATTGTCCTGGGGTATGGGACATTGTCCTGGAGGTATGGGACTTGCCTGAGGTATGGGACAATATCCTGGAGGTATGGGACATTGTCCAGGAGGTATGGGACATTGTTCTGGGGGATGGGACAATTGTTTCGTGGGGTATGGCATTGTCTCCCTGGGGTATTGGACATTGTCCTGGGGAATGGGACATTGTCCTGTGTATGGGACCTTGTCCTGTGGTATGGGACATTGGCTTGGGATTGAAACATTGTCCTAGGATATGGGACATTGTCCCGGAGGTGTATCAATGGTCCCAGTGTCTGGGACTTTGTCCTGGAGGTTTGGACATTGTCCTGGGGGTTATGGAACATTGCACTCGGGTATGAGATATTGTTCTGGGTATGGGACATTTGTCCTGCTTGGGTATGGGACCTTGTCCTAGGGATATGGGACAGTGTCTTGGGGATGTGAAAGATTGAACTAGGGATATGGGACAGTGTCCCGGAGGTATGGGACCTTGTCCCGGAGGTATGGAACGTTGTCCTGGAGGTATTGGATGTCCCTGGGGTATTGAACATTGCCCTGGGGTAATGAGATATTGTCCCTGGGGTATGGGACAATTGTCCTGGAGGTATGGAAAATTTTTCTGGGATATGGGACTTGTCTGGGGTATGGGACATTGTTCTGGAGGTATCGGACATTATCCTGGAGGTAGGTGACATTGTCCTGGGGTATGGGACATGGTCCTGGAGGTATGGGACATTGTCCTGGGGTATTGGACACTGCCTTTGTTACATGAAATGATGATTTTTTTACATTTTATTTGTTATTGCTATTGCTGACATCAAGACATTTTCATGTTGACATGTAAACGTCAAAACTGAAAATTGTAATCTTCTTCAGAAATGATTTCGTAGAACCCTCACATCCAATCGGACGACCATTTGAGACAGCTGTCCCTATTTTTTTATTTCTCTCCATTCGCTGTCCCTTTAATTTTTTCTTTTTTCCATCCGCCATTCTTTCACTTTTGTTTTAGGGCTGCTTCTATTTTGTGTGTTTTTTATTGGCATGCCCTTAAATCATTAACTAAACTGATTTCCTTTACTCCAATGTTTGACTTAAATATATGCATTTCCCTTTCTGAGAGTGGAATGCCCCACATTTACCATAATACACCCATAAAAGAGAAATTGGGCTCGACCATGACCCCCCCAGGCACACCCTGTAGACCTTAGCTCTTCCTCAATTCCGTTTTGACTGTTAACCAAGACGGACAGCGTGTTTACCGCAGCTCTGCTAAACTTTACAAGCCAAAATTAACTGAGATTTTGATTCTGACAGTTGCACTCATACGGAATACTCCTACTGCTACTACCAATCTATCTGAAATATATACTGGATATATACTGGATTTATACGCACTTTTCGGACGGAATAACCGGAGACTTTTACACAACCGTCGGAGAGCTCGTTTTTTGTATCCTTTTTTGCCGCCATTGCGGTCAGGTGATCTGTGTAGCGGAAACCAGGTAAACAAGGCAGCCATTGACGCACGTGTAGCTGCTTTGACTGCCTTTAACTATATGTGTGAGTTGGTTATGTTATCTTGTTGTCGGGCATTTCCTTCGAAATAAATTTATGTGGTCTGGTGTACGTATTATTTTATTGCTCTTGTGGTAATACTTATCAAATATGGTGAAAACTGTGTTTGAAAAATTTCTTTAACCGTTGGTGACACTCAGTTACCGAGTTGGTCTTGACGTTTGCGTACCGGGAGACCTCCACGGCACCGGTATTTTTCTTTAACGGTTTTATTTGCGCAGCTATTCCATTAGCAACTCCACGCTCACCCCGTTACTTATGGCGCACAATTGCGCTCGCTGCCCTGCCTCCATTCATGGAGTGGGACCCCCCATCCTCCTTATGTATCGTGCACGAGGCAATTTTCCCCCTAAGGCACCGCAGGTCTCCTCCTTCTGTCTCGGACTTACGGATGCTCAGTGGGCAATCATTAAGCATGGGTACGCCGCTCGTGCCGCGTACACGGGAAGGGGGGGGTGGTGGTTGATCGGGCTCTCCGGCCCGGGGTTGCGTCCAAGGGCACCGCTGTGCTGCTTGCTGTGTGCTCCCGAATGTGAGTGTGTTCTTCGGTTGCTTCGCGAAGCGGTAGGGGTGGCTTCGGGGCCGACTCCTTTGGGCTTATCATCGGCCTCTGGCCTCGCCTGGTTCAAGCCCCCCTAGGGGGGGGGCCTGCTCCGGTGCAGGCTGGCGTCGTCCTGCGCTGCCAACCCCCCAGGGGGGTTGGCGGCTGCGGCATTTCCGGTGGTGGTGAGTGGGTTAGGGTGGTGCCCCGGGTGGTCCGCCCGTTGCTGATCCACGCCGTTTAGTTGTCACACCTACCAACTGTGTTTTCTTCCGGTGTCCTCGTGTCCCTTCTAACAGTCGGGAAAGATGAGACCACTGTATGCCATCACTTTCTGGGTATGGTCACGGCTAACCCTGGGCGGGTGTCGTCTTCGGTATCCCTTGTCGGGGCAGCGGGCTCCGCAGTTACTATGTCTTCTCTTCTCTTCTACAAACACCCCCCGCATGTCTAGCCTTTCTAGTCATTCATTTCTCTCATTGGGCCGCCGCATGCGTTTCACCCGGCCCTTCGTGCTGGGGGGAAGCGCGTGGCGCTCCGCTGGCTTGGCCTCAAACGCAGACGCCCCCAGCTGACTGGTCGGCTCAGGCCTCTCTTGCGGGTACGCCTGCTGTGGTTGCAAGTGCTGGTCCGCCGGCATCTTCTCCGCGGCGTTCCGCACTAAATGGTGGGGTAACCCGGTTGGTGCCCCTGCCACTGGCATTCCTGCGGGTCAGCCTTCGTGGCCATACCCTGCGGGGCCACAGTACCCGCTGCAGCAGGCCTAGCCTTCTCAGTTTACGCTGCATCCCCGTACATGGCTTACTACCACCTCATTCTACTGGACTTCTGGTTGTTGCTGGGTTCAGAGTCTGGTTCGGTTTTTCGACCGGGGCTTCCGCTTGCGGGAGCCCCTCCGTGCTATGGTCACACCCCACCAACAACCGGACTCCGTGCCTCCGCCGTCGGCTGCCCACCGCAGGCACCAGGTGCTGTCGGGTGCCGGCCTCTGACCCCGCTTCGAGCGTCCCATTTGCGCCACTCACTGGTGCGTTCCTGGGCAGTTTGGTCTCGCTCTTCGTAGCCAGTCAAGCTGGCGTGCGTTACGCCTGTACCGTGCCTGGGCAGGCGTCTACCTAAACCCTCTCCCTCACCCCTTTCTTCTTAGCTTTCCTGGGATTTGGGGTGTCGTCCCCACACCTTCTCGGTCTGTACCCTCAGTCAGGGTTCGGGCTGGGTGCAGGCAGTCGAGCTTCGTGGCTCCTGCACCCCAGCCTTACACCAGTTGGTTTGGTCCCTGCGGGAGGCCTTGGTGTCGCCGCCGCAGGTGGCGACGCCTGGCCCTACCTTCCGCCTTCTTTCCGCTCCTGCTGCATGCAATCCTGCAAAGCCGTCCTCTCAGACTCCGCACCTTCCGCATAAACTTCCATTTTTCGGAGACAGCGCCGGTGGGGCGGGCTCAGACTCGATGTGTCACACCTGGGGTGACTCTCCTTTCTCCGCCTTCGACGTCTGCTCAAGCTTCGGAAGGCAGAGGAGGTTGACCTCTTCCCGCTTTCAACCCCCTCAGGTGCTGCGTAGGGCGGCCGAGTGGTTCGCTGGCCTTCTTGTTTTCCGCGCCCGAAGCGTGCGTTCGGAGGAGGGACAGCTCAATCTGAATTCTTTCCCTATCCTCGCCTCCGAGAACGTTTTCACCCCGGCCGGCATTGTCGCTTCCCACAAGACTTAGGTCCTATGTTGACGCGCTACGGGTATGTTAATCAGAAGCTCTCATCGTAGCCCCCGGTGAAATCTTTCGCCAGGCCGTTGAGAACTACCGAAGAAGACTTTGACTCCTTCCTGAGAACTCCGATCATCGATCTTGACCTAGCAGCCCAGTTGCCAACGTGCAAGGGTGCTCCGACTGCCTTCTCACCCTTTTGGGAGGGACGCGCTTAGCACCTATACTGGCTGTGACCTGGCATACGACTGGGCTGCTTTCTCCCTTTTCTCGAGGCTCTCGCCCCCGATATCAGATCCTCGTTGGGCGAGGTGGAGTTTGCTCCCCCGAAAGCCTCCGATGCTATGACTGTCCTAGCCTCGTATTGACGGAGGTCTTCCTCCAGATTCTTCATGTCCGTTGGCACGGGCGCCTGAGCTTCCTGCGACGCGATAACGCCTGCTTCACACTCTTCGCACCTTGAGTTCCGACCGCGCGTCGGAACTCTCCAAGACCAAGCCCTGAGTCGCGGTACGTCCTTTCGGAGGCTCGTTCGGTGACGCTCTGCTTGCGTCATCGGAGCGTGTGGGAGTCTGGCAGGCGCTCAGATGATGTTCAGGCGAAGATCTCCTCCGCGTGGATCTTCCGCAAGAAGAAGAAGAAGCGATCCCGCTCTTCTTCTTTCCATCCGTTCCGCCCAACAGCGAAGCCGGCACCAGCCTCAGCAACCCAAAATAGCCCGGCAGCTTTCCGGCCCCTTCTACCCATGAAGGTCGCTGGCCAGGCCGACGACTCAACTCCCCCCCAAAGCAAGGTCGCCTGGGAGGGGGAAGCAGTCTTCATCCTGAGGGCACGGCGGCCCGCGGGACCTCCCCTCGGAGATGACCCTACCACACCAATCCCGGTGGGCGGCCGCTTGTTCTTACTCGCGGGAATGGCCAGCCTTTTCCCCCCCGCGCTTGGGTGCTGAGGTGGTGAAACGGGGGTACTGACTGCTAGACGTTTCACGGCGGAACCCCCGCCGACTTCCCACCCTAGACCTACCACCCTACCGCCCTTCCGGGGGAACCTAAGAATCAACTTCTTCTGGACGAGGTCTCGGTGCTCCTGGCGAAGGGTGTCCATCTCCCACAGTCGACCTCACTTCACCGAGGGGTTTTTGTTCGACTTTCTTTCTTGGTCCCCCAGAGAGACCCGGGGAATTGGCCGTCCATCCTAACCGAAGCCTCTGAATCAGTACATCAAGCCGATGAAGTTCAGGATGGAAACTCCTGCGCTGTCCTGCGCTGCTGGTCCGTTGAAGGGGACTGTGCTCTTCTTGGATCTGAAAGACGCCTACCTGCAAGTCCCAGTCGCCAAATCCGACCGGCGCTGGCTCAGATTTCAAATCGAGGGCCAGTCGTACGAGTGCCCGTGCCTCCCTTCGGACTTTCCTCCACCTCTCCCAGGGTCTTCACGATGGTGACCCGGAGGTGGGCGCCTCCTCAGCCGCGTCAGGGGGTGTGTCAACCGGGTCTGCTGTATCTGGAACGACTGTTTGATCTATAACGGCCCGTCGCCCAGGCGACGGCCGAAATTGTCAGCCATACCGTTCAGGTCGTGCAAAGGTTGGGCTTCATGCTCAACTTCGACACCGAGTCCTTACCCCCTCTCCGGACCTGTGTATCTGGGTGCTCTCGGCTTGCAACGGCTTTCCGGGCTTGCAGAGCCGAGGCCGAGCGGGTGGATTTTGGTCGTTGTTAGGGGGGGGGGGGGGGAGGTGGCGACTTGCCGGGTGGGCGCGTGTGGCGGTGTACGCAGGCCCCTGCTCGAGACTGCTTTCGCGTCTAGGCTTTGAGGCCAGTCTCGTCGCCCCTGGTCCCCCGTATTGTCGTTTCCACATGAGGCTGCTTCAACATGCACCTCGTACGGCACTACCGGCCGATCAAGCACCCAGAGTCCCGTCTGATCCCTATCAAGACAGGTGTTCCGTGAACACCTGGCATGGTGGTCTCGAAATCAACCGCCCCAACCTGACTCACGGAATCTCTTTCCCTGCGCCTCCTGTCGATGTTGTCATCACGACGGACGCGTCGAAGTCGGGTGGGGGGGTTTCACACCCTAGACCTCAGCGCCTCGGGTACGTGGTCCCTGTCCTGAGGCCCAGGCCCATGTCAATCGTACGTCTCGAACTGTGGGCAGTAGAGCGAACTCTTGCTCATTTCGAGGCGATGGTGACCAACTCCAGTGGCCTAGTACAGTCGGACAACTCCACTCCACGTGGTGGCCTCACCATCAACAATCAGGGCGGGACTCGGTCCGGCTTGTGTCCTCGACGCCTTGCTCATCATAGCGTGGTGTCGAGATCGTGCCATCACGATGTCCGCATACACATTCCGGGGGCCGTCAACTTTCTTGCCGCCGATCTGTCACGCGGCAGAATGACAGCCTCGGAAGTGGATACTGAACCGAAATGTCGTACGGGAGATCTTCGAGAGGTTATATATTCCTCAGATCGACCTGTTTCGCATCGAACCTGGTCACCAGCTCCCTCTGTACTGCAATCGGACTCCAACGACCCTGGTGGCGTACGCAGTCAACGCTACACCCTGGCGATTGACTGGTCGAGGATCACGGCTATGCCTTCCACCAATTCCTATGCTGCACCAACACGTGGTTCGAAAATTGGCGTGAGGCATGCCTGTCATCCTCGATCGCTCCTTCTGGCCGAAACACCTTTGGTTCGTCCAATGGTGGATCGCTTGGCGGCTCTGCCTCTGCCTGCGTCTACCGCTCCGTCCGGACCTAGTATCTCCTTCCGGACGGAGGGAGCGCCATCTGTCGCTGGAGCACATAGCATTGACTGTGTGGCCATATCCTGCAGCGATGCCGAGATTCTGGCTTTTCGTCGAGGGCTGACTCGCTCATATCGCGGGAAGAAGGAGCTCCACCATGGACGCTTACCTCAATCGGCTTGGACCCTACTTTCCGCTGGTATGTGAGCGACGGAGGTGTCTCCGGCTCGGGCGTCTGTAGCCGTGATCGCTTACTTTGCCTCACCGAATCGCTTTGATAGCAGACTTGAAACCTCGACGGTTAGAAACTACAAGTCCGCTATCTTAGCGATCCTTAGAGGTTTCGATGACGGGTCGACCATTAATGATGATGGCTCGATCCGTCTCCTTCTAGAGGGGATGTTTATTACACCTCGCGACCAGGAAGACGGTCCCCAACCTGGGACCTTAACTCAGTCTTATACTATTTAGTGAAGCCCCGTTTGAACCAATGGCAGAGGCATCACTAAAACATGTCACCATTATAACAGTCCTTCCTGGTAGCCGGCTCGTCGGCGCGCGATCTCGCCTCTGGGAGACGATGCTCGGAGATTAAGAATATCTCTATGTCAAGCGTCAGAATTCTCCTCTCGGGACAGCGTCAAATTGTTCTTCAATGCCGGATTTTTTCTTCTGCGAAGAACGAGTCATCCTCATTCCGACACTCAAAAATTATCTTACCCCGAATTGCCTTTCACTCTTCGGTGCGGGAAGAATCGCCTGTGGTTTCCTGTGTCGGGCCCTTGAGTACTATTACTACAAACGTAAAACTAGTCACTCAGGGCTCGAACGAACTCCGTTGTTTCTTACACCCGCTTCCCCCCACGGGTCCGCGGCAAAAGCGACAATTGCTAGATGGTTAAACCTGTAAATTAATGATTCCAAACGCGGTTGATAATTAGCCTACTCAGCTCGTGCCCATTCTTTTTCCCGTAAGATCACTTCGTCATGGGCCTATCACCAGCGGAATCAGCCATTGCCCGAATCGCGAGTCTATGTCGGGAGTGGCTCCCTCCCACCACTTTTTTCGTGTCGGTTGTACTACAAGACCCGTACAACTACGCCGCCCCAGAGACGTTGCGAGGGCACTCCTTCAGAACACACTAAATTCAACTTCACTATACATAAGTCTCCTATCCGGTGCCCGACTGTGACGCCTCAGCCCCCCTTAGTATTCCGTGGTAAGGTGAGCATCTATGTTTGGTTCCCCCCCCCCGAATTTTTGTTTAATACCTTTTGTCTTTAACATATGTTCTTTATGTTTTAGTTAGTGTGGGTTCGCCTTTTGCGCTGGTCATTCTGTTGGCTGCTCTGAATATCATGCTCCACCTCCGACTGAGGTGAGCTAGTCTGGTGTTGATTGAAATTATTGATTTCATACGGGGTTAATGCATATATTTTCAGTCAACATTGGAGTAAAGTAACCGTTCGTGTATGATGTTATTCAAAAACACATTATGTTTTAATAAATCATTTAACTGAAGCCTGATTTCCTTTCCAATGTTGACTTCCCACTCCATTTCCCACTTTCCAGCCCCGCCCACAGCAATGATATTTATGCCGCGTCCCGTGTGGGCTGCGCCAAAAGGGAATTGAGGGAGAGCTAAGTTCGACAGGGGGTGACCTGGGGTCACTTGTTTTTGGTCGAGCCATTTCTCGCTTTTAGGGGTGTTTATTATGGTAATTTTGGGGCATTCCACTTCTCAGAAGGGAATGCATATTTCAGTTCAAACATTGGAAAGGAATCAGGCGTCAGTTAAATGATTTATAAAACATCAATGTGTTTTTTTGAATAATTTTTAGTGCTTTTGTCACTATTGGCTTGTCCCTACTGCTTATAGCCCATTGTTATAACGAAGAAAAATCCTTTTTTCCAACAAAATGCCCCGCATTTTGCATTATGTTTGGGACTACCACTGGAAACACCCTTTGTGGTCTTATATGGTAGGTTATGCGCAAAGTTGACTCACATCGTGTATTCTTCGTGCGATAGTAAAAGCCAAACTTTTTTTTGGGTGGGGGCTTCAAAATAGTCCGGATGTATGTATCCCAATATCATAATATCCTCTTGTATTTCCACTAGGTCGAAAATCACACAATAGCATTCCTAATTTGGTATAATACATTTTTCCTTTTTCTCTTTTTAAAACCAATAATAAAAGGCAAAAGAAGATTTTTTTTATAGTGATTATTACTTGCCTGAATTGACGTTTGTATAATTATGAAAATCGTATTGACATACATGTGTCCTTTTTGATATAAATCAGATTTTGTGTGAATTATTTGAAGATTCGTAACAATGCCATTTGCATGACACTTCAGTGTGAACAATGGACTTGGATTTACCATGCTCGTGTTTGGTTTTATTTGTCAGGGATCTCCCTTGTGTTGGGTCCCGTGTGGCCTAACCTAGTCCACCCGTACACAATCCAGTTCCTACCATTTACAGAGGGAACCACTGGAATAAGCTGCAGATGATTATGCAAATTTTATACGAAGGAAACCATTTGTTGTTGGTAGGGTAAGGAAACCAGGGTATGTGAGGGATCAAGAATGTTTAGTGATACACTCGATTCGGAGTCGTGTAGGTTCTTTATGTAGTGGTTTAACAGATAGTTTCATGTTTAGTGTTGGTACTAACTTAAACTGAGCCATAGATTTACATTTTTTTTGCGTCCCCTATGGCGCCACCAATTCCGGGGAGCAACGGACCCTGGGGGGATTTTTTTCATTGCGCACTTATTCACTCTTCCGGATCAAGCGAGTGCAGATACAGGTCCCTCCTCTCCTATTCTCAAATCCAGGAACCGCCGCCGTCGGGGTGCTCTTCTGATCTCCTGGCGAGCCCTACACCTTCTCGAGTCCCCCCTTCGTCCTTACCTGGATTCCATTTTCCCAGGAGGGCGCGTATCCGTATGGCGAGTTTTCCTTCCCCCCGCACGTTTTCCCACTTCACTCGTTCTTCCCTTTTTACTTCCCTCCAGCTTCTCCTTCCCTTAGTCTTATTTTTTATATATAGTCTCCCTGTGTTGCAAAATAATGAATCCCCCGCTGCGCTTTTTGTTCCGTATCTCAAAACTGTCTTTTCCGCGCATTGTTTTTGTCTTCCCAGGTGTTTAGCACCTTACGTGCGGTGTCGTCTTTCGCCCTTATCCAAACGTTTAGCCATACGGCATCCAAGTGTTTCTGTGAGGTCGTTATATTCCCAAGCGCTGCCCAGAGAAGACTACATGGGTGAGAAGGAAGAGGGGACCGCCCAAGCTGGCTGGCGCGCCCGCGAATCTCAAGATTGTGTTATTCTTTCTTCTGACAGAAGGCCGCCACTGGCTCCTTTATGTCCTCGGAATAAATGACCGCTTTTTCTTTTCCCCCCCCGAGCAGTTCTTTCTCGGCGCGACGAGACCCCGGAGGTCGACGCCCAACACAATATGTTCCCAGACAAGAAGAAGGTCTATCCTCCCAGCGTGGTGCTATTGTAGCTGTTCTTCCCTCCTGTTGATCCCCCGTGTGTTATCCTCCGGATGACTTGTACGAACTGATTGTCATTATGTTAGATTAGTTCAGTGCTTTCGTACTTTTAAATTCTGACTGTTTCTTGCACGGGTACATTTTGATGGGAGTGATACCCCCGAATTCGAGATGGAACGTAAGCTGGTTCATCGTTCCCTGTTTCCCCCACTACTCCCCCTCTTTGTCCCTTTTTTTTTATTTTTGTTTTTTTTAGGTTTGGGCTGGTTTCGTTTATTGTTTAGGCCGGAGGGAGGTTAGGAAGGTTTGGCTTCTTATTGAGTGTTGAAAGTAGAGATCCCCCCTATCAATTTTCCAAAATTAGGTCCGATTCCCACTATGTCGTTTTGCTATTGTTCCTCCCTTCTATCCTCTACCTATGTAATTTAGATGCCATGCATCAGGGGTTGAAGTTCCGCCAGAGAGCTATTAGAGCCATTTAGATGCTATAAAATGGAGTTGGTGACTGAGATTCTTTTGGCTTTCTCCTCTATTCAGTTGGTTGTGAAACTCAAGCTTTTTATAAGAATCTAACTGGATTTGTGTGGATTCGTGTAGGGAGTCTTTGCGAGAAGTGGACCCCTCTCGGGAAATCTAGCCCTGGATACACATATGTTGTGCTTGTACGCAAAACGTGGTTTGTTTTAATGGTCCACAAACAAAAGAATTTCCATAAGTGCTACATCTTTGTCCCTATGGCCAAACCGAACTTACCTATTTTTAGTTACATACCCTACTGAGGATAGGAACACAGTCCTTACGTTACCCATTTTACTCATTGAGCGTATCCAAGATTAATTAAATTCTGTCTTGTTTTTTTTTCACGGGGAAGGGTGGTGTCTCCATACACTGGGGGGCAGGAAGATGAGAAGAAACCAGCGGGAAGCGGGGCAAAACGAGGCCCCAAACCAAAATTTTTTTTAAAAAACCAGGACTATTTCAAACGTTAGCTGCAGCTCAAGTCAGTGTGGTCAGTGGTGGCAGTGTGGGTTGGCCGAAACGTGGGGCCCTTTCCGAAACAGCAACCCAAACAGGACATGAAAACGACGATGACCGTCAATGTCAAACACCACTGTGGTGCTGTTTTCCATGGGGATAATTTACCTATACAACGGACCTGTGTGTGAGCTGCCGGTAGTTTTTTGGGCTTGGGCCCGAGGGGACGCCTGTTACGGGTGCGCCTTGTGGGCCAGTTGGCCTATCACCCCGTAATTGGTGGGTAATATCAAGGTGAAGTTTTGCAGATACATCGTCAAGAAATTTAGTTCTTATAAGGCGCAAATTCTTCAAGAGAACTCAGAGTGCCATAACATCCAACACAGAAACAAATCAAACAAAACAGCTATGGGCCCATGAAAATCTTGACGAAAAAGGTTGAGTTTTTTTTTTTAAGCCTTATGTTTGAAGTCTAAAACTGGGGATACTGCGAATGCTGTTTTTTGGAAGTTGATTCCCAACCGCTGAAAGCCGCAAAATGAAATGAGCGTTAATCAGCTGATTTAAGGTTGAACCGTTGAAGTTTCAATAACTTTTCAGATTATGAACGGAGTGGAGGGTTATGGTTGGTAATTGGAAAGCACAGATGACAATATAACGGCAAGGTACTTTCGAAATGCTTGAAGGCCAAACACAGCCAGTTTGAAATTTTAAATGTGCAAACTGCATGGGCAGCCAGTGAAGCTCATACTCAATTGAGTGTAAATGTGGTCAAATGTTTTCATTAACTCTTTCCATTACTTCAAATAGGGAGCACAACAAATTTTGGATGTGTTTTTTGTAAACATTGTAGTTAATCGGAGTTGATACTGATAAATGGAATTGGCAAAAATCAAAGACATGATATGAGGATCAAATTAACCAGAATCGAGGTTTGCTTTTTCAATAGGTAAGGTTCTAATACACCCACCACTCTTCTTTAAAGATAAATATGCGGAACTTCCGATGTCACTAATATGTCCCCAAAGGACGACCTATTTGGGACCGCTGTCCCTATTTTTTATTTTCTCCATTCGTCTGGTCCCTTTATTTTTTGCTTTTCCATCCGCCATTCCTTTTCACTTTTGGTTTTAGGGCTGCCTTCTTATTTTTGTGTGTTTTTTATGGGCATCCCTTTAATTTAGTGCTTTGTCACTATTGGGCTTGTCCTGGCTATATAGCCAATTGTTATAAATAAAAAAATCCTTTTCCAAAAAATTGCGCATTTTGCATTAAGGTTTGGGACTACCTACTGGAAACAACCTTTTTTGTCTTATATGGTAGGGTTATGCAGCAAAAGTGACTCCACATAGTTATTCGTGCGCATATGTAAGACAAACTTTTTTTGGGTGGGGCTAAAATAGTCCTATGTAATGTATCCCAATATCATAATATCCTCTGTATTCCAACTAGGTCGAAATAACACATGCATTCTAATTTGGTATAGACAGGTTTCCTTTTCTCTTTAAAACCAATAATAAAAGGCAAAAGAAGATTTTTTTTAATAGTGATTAGTTACTTGCCTGAATGTACTGTTGTATAATTATGAAAATCGTATTGAAATACATTGTGTCTTTTGAATATAAATAAGATTGTGTGAATTATTGAAGAATTCGTAACAATGCCATTTGCATGACACTTCAGTGTACAAAATGACTTGGAATTACCATGCTCTTGTTGTTTATTTTCAGGATTCCTTGTCCGGCCTAACCTATCCACCGTACAAGCCAGTCAAGCCATGTACAGGAGGGAAACCACTGGATAAGCTGCAGAGATTAGGCAAATTTGGAAGGAAACATTTTGGTGTAGGTAGAACCAGGGTATGTGAGGGATCAAGAATGGTTTGTGCATACAACTCGATTCGGAGTCGTGTAGGTTCTTTATGTAGTGTTAACAGATAGTTAGGTTAAGGTTACTGCCAGAGGGTGATTTGAGTCAATCCCACAATGCACCAGTTTTGGGAAATTTTACCTCAATAAGATCATGTGATCCCACAAAAATCCTATTCTTAACACATAAACGTATAAAAAAATTCTTACTTTCACACTCATTTTAGCCCACAAATTGCAAGTACTGAGGAAATTTTTAGCGTGATCATGAAATGTCTTGTGGTTCTTAAATTTCTTGAACACTTTTTATCTGTAAGTACTAACATGTGTTTAGTACATTTGCAGTATAGGCACATTGCAATGCATCATGGGATTGATTCAAAACACCCTCTGGGTTAGTGCTAACATAATGGTTAATTTCCCTGTGGCTTTCAACAAATCTTTATAGACCACACAAAATGTTAACATATTAAGCACATGAGTTATGTATTCAAGGGAAAATGTAATACTGTTAATGTGTTTTCTTTTGATGTGCTGCAGTTTGTAACCCTGTATGAAATTGACAAACTATCCAAAAGTTCAAAAGTTGAAATTTTGGGGGTTTTTTTGTGCTTGTAATTTTTTATTTTGGCAAAATTCTGGCATTGCATGAAGTGCTTGATTTGTAAGAAATAGTAGAGAGGTTTAGATGCCATGCATCAGGGGTAGAATTTCGCAGAGAGCTATGAGAGTCCATTTAGATTCTATAGATGGAGTTGGTGACTGAGAGTCTTTGGCTTCTCCTCTATTCAGTTTGTGTGAAACTTCAGCGGTTTATAAGAATCTAACTGGATTTGTGTGGATTCGTGTAGGGAGTCTTTGCGAGAGTGGACCCTCGCTGGAAATCTAGCCCTGATACACAATATGTGTACTTGTACGCAAAACGTGGTTTGTTTTAATGGTCCACAAACAAAAGAATTCCATAAGTGCTCATCTTGTCTATGGCACCGAAGCTTCCCTATTATTGTAGTTACCCTACTTAGGAATAGGAACACAGTCTTAAGTTACCTTTTACTCAGTGAAGCGTATCCAAGATTAATTAATTCCGTACTTTTTTTTTCAGGGGAGGGGTGGTGGCTCATACACTGGCAGGAGAAGAGGAAGACCAGCGGGAAGCGGGGCAAAACGAGGCCCCAAACCCAAAATTAAACCAGGACTATTTCAAACGTTAGCTGCAGCTCAAGTCAGTGTGGTCAGTGGTGGCAGTGTGCCGGAAACTGCCCTTTCCAGAAAACAGCAACACAAACAGGACGATGACGACGATGACTCGTCAATGCACACCACTGTGGTGCTGTTTTCCATGGAGGATAAATTTACCTATACACAGGACATGTGTGTGAGCTGCGGTAGTTTTGGGCTTGGGCCCGAGGGACGCCTGTTGACGTGTTCGCAGTGTGGCCAGTGCTATCACCCGTATTGTGTAAATATCAAGGTGAGTTTTGCAGATAATCGTAAGAAAATAGTTCTTATAAGGCGCAAAATCTTCAAGAGAACTCAGAGTGCCATAACAGTCAACACATACAAATCAAACAAAACAGCTAAGAGCCATGAAAAGCTTGACGAAAAGGTGAGTTTTAAGCTGATGTTTGAAGTCTTAAAACTTGGGGATACTGCGAATGCTGTTTGGAAGTGAATTCCAAACAGCTGAAGCAGCAAAATGAAATGAGCGTTCCATAGCTGATTTAAGGTTGACCCGTGGAAGTTTCAATAACTTTTCAGATGATGAACGGAGTGGAGGTGATGGTTGGTAAGTGGAAAGCACAGATGACAAATATAACGGCAAGGTACCTTCGAAATGCTTGAAGGCAAAAACAGCCAGTTTGAATTTTATGCGAAACTCCATGGGCAGCCAGTGAAGCTCAATAAGCAAAGGTGTAATGTGGTCATGTTTTCATTACTTGAGAATTAAGGGAGCAACACAAATTTTGGATGTGTTGTAAACATTGTAGTTAATCGGAGTTGATACTTGATAAAATGGAATTGCAAAAATCAAGACATGAGATGATGATCAAATTAACCAGAATCGAGGTTGCTTTTTCAGATAGGTAAGGTCTAATACACCCAATCTGTCTTAAAGATAAATATGCGGAACAGCAGATGTCACTAATATGTTCAGACATGGATAAGGATTGATCAAGTCGAACACCGAGATACTTGACAGAATTTTGAAAGACGATGTCACAGTCCAAAATCTGTATAGTATTACTCTCAATCTGGTTAATACGAGAAGCTGTACCAACGATCATCACCTCCGTCTTGTATAGTATGTTCGTAGTTGCTATGGCTAGTGCAACGTTTTTTAACAAAGTAGAAGTGCACAGTTTAAGGCTGGGATTTTCGGGTAATTTGGTGCCCGGGTACCCGACATAATTGTCGAGCGGGTAATCGGATACCCGAAATTTCGCCAGTCGAGCATAATAAATAGCACAACATACCCTATATCAGCAGGATTACATACGCTATACTTGCTTCCATTTTGCATCCGATTTTACATCCATTTCTACTGCTATAAGTAGGTGACGAATCCATTAGAAAAATGTATCTAAATCCAAACAAATCCCACAAAATGGCATCAGTATCTCATCCCTGTACCATTTCTTGCCATTTCCTGTCAATATTATATGGCAAATTAGCTGGATGTTTTGGATTGTTCATGTTATTAAACATCCCGTTGGATTTAAGATGGCAGGCCCAACAACCTCATCTTATTTTCTGCATCTTCGCCTGCATGCATTGCTAGGCCCCACAACATCGTCCCCAAGGGCCAAGTTAAACACACAATGTAATATATAATACAGTCTGTGATTCGCCTTCTGGTGCACGAGTGATAAATCATCTCATTTCTACCTGAATCTTCGCCTGGATGCATTGGTAGGCCCAACAACATCATCCCCAAATGCAAAGTTAAACACACAATGTAATATATAATACAGCCTGTTATTCGCTCTCTGGTGCACTGAGTGATAAATCACTAGTCACGTATGTGCCATGTGGACAACAAAGCAGAATTCGTATGGTTTGAAGATCGAGTCAAGTGATCGAGTGCACAAGCACGCAAGTGACCGGGATCACCGCTGTTTAAGCTGTTTTTACGAAAAAATAGCTTGATGATGGAAGACTTAGAAGTTGGTTAAGACCCATTAATCATGGATATTAACATGAAAAATATTCAAGATCTTGGCAATAAAAATCAGTTTGAACCTATGACCGAATTTGTCCTGGTTGTGAGTACTTAAAAATGTTACAGTAGGTGGAAAATCGAAATCTCGGGTGGTGGAATGTTCTTCCGTTCGGGTTATTGTAAACTTGGGCGGGTACCCGAAAGCCCGCCCGAAAATCCCAGCCTTAGCACAGTTCTAATATTTTTTATTAATAATGGAACTTTGATCTAGTTAGGTGTGAAACAGCATCCACCAACTCGCTCGTTTTGATTATTGGTAATCATGAAAATAAGCATGTTTCTGCTGCTCATTCTAAAGAATTAACCCGGAAAGTCCAGAGGCCTTGGTTTCAGACAATTTTTCATATTATGAATATTTATACAATTCATGTTTCTTACTCTATTTTTCTTGGCTACAGATTACCAAGGTGGTATTATCGAAGGGCTGGCGTTGCCTGGATTGTACAGTATGCGAGGGATGCGGCAAGGCTAGCGATGAGGGCAGGTTATTACTGTGTGATGACTGTGATATCAGCTATCACACATACTGTCTAGAACCCCCACTCATGACTGTACCTAAAGGTGGCTGGAAATGTAAATGGTAAGTACAGTCGCCTGTATAAGAAAGTTTATTTGGGGTTGACTGGAAAGGTGACTAGAAACTTAGATCTGACTAACTTATACTCTGACCACTTAGAAGTGTGGGATAATCAGTATTGCCTACACATGTCAACCAATTAAAGCTTCATTGTTCAACATTGATAACTAGTACTTGTAAATCTGTGGAAGAGATAATTTCCTACATTGCGTCTTCATTTGCTTGTGGATTTGAACGAGACTTTGATTATGCATAGTCGCATTAAGGCTTGCAAATCTGCGTACCATACTTAAGACGGGACAGAGAGTAGCATGTTTTGCTTCTTGGAAGAAGGTAATAAAAAAAAAGTGATTTTTGTCCAATTTGCTAAACCTTGTGTATCAACAAATCTTTCAGACGTTTTCCAGTCACACATGCTCCACACAGGTGTGTACGTAGATGCACATGCACGCGCATACATTTTAACCCATTTTAAAACCTCTTTGGTGCAGCCAACATACATAATAATAATAATAAAAATATCACCCTCACTAAGAAATTGTTGGGCGAGTGTGAGACAAGCCCGATGTTTTCTTGAATATATGATTTCCATGGAAGATGGAGTATTTGGTCCAGGTTTGTTTGATTTGTTCTGTTATCAACATCAAGCCATCTAATATTATAATTATTATTGCATCTCATGAATATTCACAAAGTAATCATGCCCATTCATTGGCCGATTCTTATCACAAGTGTTTTTTTCTACAGGGAAATAGTTAGACTCTTTACCTGCAACGTTCATCCCCTCAGTCACTGTCGGGTGTAATAAAACAAATACCACATGGTTTATATTGGAAAAAATAGACACACTATTTTTCTTAGGTACTGGCTACCAGCCTATCAGTCCACCCTTTGGGTTCCTGGTGATAAGCCTGTAGGCTGTTACCTCAGGAAAAAAGAGTACTGTATTTCCCCTCTAACCAGGTAGTAGTTTTATATCATCCCCAACGATAGTTGTCCAAAAATTAAACAAACCCAGTTTATTGATGATTATTTTTCATCGATTATCCCAGATTATCAAATTGATAAACCTAGTTTTTCAACAACAACCCCTAATATCGGTTTATAACCTAGTTTATCAACCAAAATTTTGAATTAAAAAACAAGTTTTATCAAATCAAAACACTAGGTTTATCAAAAACCCAAAATATCGGTCAATATTGGTGGTTTGAAACTGGGTTTATCAAATTTTTGGACAACTATCGTTCCATAATCATCCCAGTCAAAATAAGATAAAAATTGATGATCAGTCACACACATAAGAGTGTTGGCACTTACAGAGGCAAACGCTGAAATTTAAAATATTGGCTATTAACTGCGTGTGCATATTTTCCCTGTAGGTGTGTATGCTGTACACATTGTGGAGCCACCACACCAGGTGCCAATTCTGAGTGGATGAATAACTACACCCAGTGTGGGCCTTGTGCAAGTTTACTTCAATGTCCGTTTGTTACAGACACTACAGGGATGGTGATTTAATCTGTCAGTGTACTCATTGTGACAGGTAAGGAGTTGTTATCTCCAAATTGCCATTAAGTGAAAGTATGAATTTTTGGTGTGATGACTCTATTCAACCTGATCCGCATGCCTGGAAAAAGTGGGAATTTGGGAATGAGATTCCCTAAAAATTTGGAGGGAAATTTTTGTCCTTTAAAAGGTGCAACGAGAGATTTCAAATAACAGGTGTCACAAAAAATGTGAAAATTCTGATTTGTGGTACTTTGTAGTTTTTAATAAAATAGCGCCACTGTAGGAGTAAGCTGAGAACGTTTTCTTTGGTACAAAAATTGTGAAATTTTCGAATTTCGTATAGGAGCAAATACGAAATTCAGCCTATGTTTTCTATTGAAATTATAAGCATATACAAATCAAATCACCATTTGTTTCAATTTTTAAGTTTATTCCTGTGACCAAATAAAAGGTATGGATGCTTTGAGCATCTAATCTACATGAAATCACTACATATCACAGAAAATATGGTTGACTTGAAATCTCTCGTTGCACCTTAAATAAAGAATACATCATGAATTGAAGGAAAATTTTGACACCCTGGAGGGAAATTTTGCAATCTTGGAGGGAAATTTGGATTGTATTCCTGTGAAATTTGACATTTTTTCCAGCTCTGCTGATCTGATACGCTCCGACCCAGAGGGTGTTTTGAACCAATCCCATGATGTATTTCAATGTGCCTAAACTGTACTGTACTAGACACATGTCAGTACATAGGGATTAAAAGTACTCAAAAGTTCAAGAACCACAAGACATTACATGATCATGCTTTAAATTATTTAAACTTATTTTTCAGTATTAGTTTATTACTGAAGTGAAATTTTCACCAAAAATATCTGTCATCAGTAAAAAAATAAAGCTATAAATTCCAATACTGCTGCCTCCATTGCATATACTTAGACATTCTACTATGCTGTATAATAACGTTAAGAGAAATGAATGATTGACATATTGATGTGTTTTTTCCCAGATGGTTACATGCGTCATGTGATAACATGTACAGTGAGGATGCAGTGGAAAGAGCAGCTGAAAGGGGCTACATCTGCAGGCTCTGTAGACCGTATGTCACACCGCCTGATTCCCGAAACCAAAACCTCCGGACAAAGGAAGAAAGGAAGAACCGCCACCCCCAACTCCAACACCCACTCCCATTATCAAAATCAAGGAACCAGGTAAGCAATTATACCAAACTGCTTCCTCTGATCTTAGATTGTCAGAAATTTGAAGATCCAAAGGAAAAGATTTAATGTGAAGATGTCATTAGTTCTTCTTAAAGAGAACATTGGAGGTACTGGTGCTTACTGCATTACTGATTTTGTAAGTGCATCCTTTTGGTGAGAATTCATGGATAAGCCCAAGGGTTTTTGAATTCAATGAATTGATTTGAACAAGTGAATCAAACTGTCTAAACCAACAATGGCATTGGTGGACACCATGCGATGGATGTAAACTTATCTTGAATTTGTTAAAGGTGTGTGCCCCAAATGACAATCGTGTCATTCCCCCCCCCCCCCACCCCATCAAAATTGAGATTTTGCTTTCAGAAAAAAAGTTAATACATTTTCTCATTACTCCACTGACATTTAAGGCCTGGGAAATGTTTCCTTTTGATGTTAATGAAAAAATGCCCCTGAACTGGTCCACTCATGCTACACTTTGCTCAAAAACATACTATCCTTTGATCCAATTTGGTGCACATCTTTGCTTCTACTATCCAAACAGCAAGACTGATTTAACTTCAGATTTGATGATATGCATCCATGTGAGGGAGAAAATACGAAAATTTGGACCACAATCGGGTCACCCACTTAAAGGAATGGTGTTTCTACTGTAACATGTATTGGTTTAAATTTCTGATGTTAACATGATGCTACAGTGCATAAGCATAATTTATAGCATTATGCTAGCCCTCAGAAGACATAGCCATCTTTTTTGAAATGTTGATAATAAACAAATTCATTTGCATACTTGAATAACCCTCTTTCAGAACCTCCTCCAAAACCACCAAAGCAATTCTCTGTAGAAGGCGTCTGTCTGACGGAAGATGGTTATAAGCAAATCACCAGCTTGAGCCTCTCTCCTATTGCAATGAAGAGGACAAGACGGAAACACTCCCTGAAGCACGGTAGCCTTGCTATCCTACAAACTCTAGCCGATCCCAACTCGGCTCTCTCTAAAGTCATGGACAAGGAGTATATGGGCCCAGAAGGCAGTGCTAATAATGCTGGTGCCACTGCTGCTGCTGCTGGAAAAGGTTTCAAATGTTAATTTCTTTTCAATGTGTAGATAGTTAACAGTCAGATGGCAGGTCACCCAAGTACAATTATTCACTGTGAAATTTGTTGAACAGGGACCCATAGTGTCCTTACCAAGCTCATTAAAGGTGCGTGTTCTGATCGTCTTTGGGACCCCCTGATTTACCCTGAATTAGTATCGATTTTGATATCAGATGAAAGGCCGTGTTTTTCTCATTGTCGTCCTGAAATTTGAGCCCTCAAATCCATTTCATTCCCAAGATATAAACGAAAAACTGCCGTATTAATGGTTAACCATCAATATTAGCACAGTATTGAATAGGGCTTTGCAATATGCATTATTGCTTCTACCATAAAAAACCGCAAGTTTGTTTCCCACGGTACTTTGAAGGGGCGGACATGTGCCAGGTCAAAAACCAGTAGAGAATACCAGTAGACAATTTGGAACAAGCACCTTTATATGCAAAATTCAGTGACAAGTATTTTTTGTTGAAAAAAGTAGCTGAATTGTGTACACAAACTAGTATCATGCCGTAATTATGGAGTATATTTTACGGTAATAAAACCTTTTGTTTTTGTCACTGGTTGAAAGCAAACGAGTCTTAACTCCTTCTATACCATGGAATTGCAAACTTACTAAAAAGAGATTAATGGAAGATGGAATGATTAATATCACAAAAACATAATTGCAGCATGTCTTACACAACACCAAAAAGTCAATTTATATGCTTAAAGCACTAACAATGTTAGTCTATCTAACCCTACCCTGTATCAAGGAACTTTTATTGCTTAAGGACAAATTTACATGCTATAATTGCCGTAACGATTTTGGTAGGCTGCATTGCTGTAACTGGCGCTACAATTCAGCTGTTTACTACGCTGCAGCCATTTGTGATGAAAGAGAGGCTTGATGATGGCATTGCAAAACAGTCTTTGTGTTAAATGGAAGTGCACCCGTGCTGAACTTTCAAATTACATAAAGGGACTTTTTTGCGAGCGGCAGTTGTGACCAGCTACCCAATCCTTACTTCAATTCTATAATGCCGCCGGAGTTAAGGTATAGTCCCTATTGTGGTCTCAATTTGCTAACAAATAATGATGCCTTTGTAACACATATGTGAGAAATACTGCAATCTGGTGTGGCGGCGGTGGCACACCCGCAGTAAAAACAAGCAACGCGCAGGAGAGCAGCCCACCTAGTGGTGAAACTTGGATGGCTACTGCTACTCCAGCAGAGGGTGCAACAGCAGCAGCCACGGCTGGGCAACAGTAGCAGTGGCAGGGCCACCTGTTGTGCCTGAGAAAAAAGAAGAGACAGAGAGCTCCTTACAGAGCAGGTAAGCTATCTATACTACACTCACTATACTCTGCTAGATCTCAAGTTTGCTGGTGACGTCACTCTGTGCGCGTGTTAGTTGTCTTGCCCTAAAAATGCACGCACTGACCCTGGAATTGCACATTTACTTGCCAAATAACAAAGGCTGCACATCGAAACGCTTGAGTGATGCATAGTTGCGTCATGACTCACCCCTAGTATCTTGAGAGTGAACAAGTAACCCGGGACTAAGGTTTGCAATGTCGCGATTTTGGTATTATTTTAGTGGATGCTATGCTACACAATCGGAAGTCATTAAGCAATGCACAATGAGGGAGAAAAAGTCCGTTTTAAGCACTAAATACCCGACGCTTGGGATGTAACGCTTCCTATCATTTATTAAATGACAATGAAGTAAGAGAAATCCATGATTAGTCAAGATTTTAGCTGGTCCCCATTCACACCCCGCATATTTGCTTTGACGCTGGGGTTCACCCCTGCACTGCCCTGAGCTGATTGCGAATGTGCCGTCTAGGCTGGGAAAAATTTTTCCCAAGACAGTAAACTAACAGGTTTTTGAATATACTGATCTTTATGACTTTTCAGCGCATGAGCACACATAATTTTATCACTCAACCTGTAATTAGTCCCCCGCCAACTTTAGTTGGCAAAGGGTGGCCTAATAAATGCCCTGCCTGCGTCCGGTTGCGTGCGTCCCACGCAAGTATCTCTCGATCTAAACAAGTGTGGGTATCCATCTTCGCAACACACATAGATCATCTCAAGTAGGCGTTGCCTGCGACGTAAATGGGTCATGTGACATAGGTCCAGGTCAAATTATGGTAAAAATAGGTCAAATGGTCAAAAATATATATTGTAAACACGATATCTTTTGATCTAAGCAAGTAATGGGTGTCCCGGCTTCGCACCATTATGTCAACCCAAGTAGACAGTTGATAGTTCTGAGGTGGGGCATGTGGCATGGGTCAAAGGTCAAATGCGGGTCAAAATGGATTAAATTGCTATAAGCCTTGGCACTGTGGCGGAAATGAAACTTGGTGGTGTGGTCCCTTTCAGTGCCGAAAAATTTGAAGGTCTTTTCAAGGTCATGCGGGTCATCAAAGGTCTATGGATTAAATTGCTATAGCCCTTGTCAATTTGGTAAGGCATGATGGAACTTGGTGGTTGTGGTCAACATTCAGTGCCAAAAAATTGAAGGTCATTTCAAGGTCATGCAGGTTCATTCAAGGTCAATGGAATAAATTGATATAGTCCTTTCAATTGTGAATTTGGTGGTGGTGGTCAACATTCAGAGTGCTGAAAAATGTGAAGACATTTCAAGGGCCATTCAGGTCATCAAGTCAAACCACTAAGTAGGGTGGTAGGCTGATGAAACTGGTGGGTGTGGTGTGGGCATAGCAAGTCAGTGCCAAAAAATTTGAGGTCAAATTTCAACAAGGTCATCGGGTCTCCAAGGTCAAAACTAATAAATGTGGTAGGATGCTGAAACTTGGTGGGTGTGGTCACATTCAGTACCAAAAATTGTTTTATGGGTCACGGTCATGTGGAGTCATCCACGGTCAAATCCATACACATGGGAGTATGGTCATTAAACGGATGGGTGTATATGCATTAATTGCCGAAAATTTTGAAGTCTTGCAATTTCATGGGGTTATTCAAGGTCAACTAACTCAACATGTGGTAGGTCATGAAACTTTGTGGAAATGTGGTCAACATTTCTAAACCGAAAATTGTGAAGGTCATTTCAAGGTCAAGTTATGGTCATCTAAGGTCGAATAACTACAAATAGTTGTTGTGTGGTCAATGTAGTCAACATTTGATACCGGCAAATTTGCAACTGCTATGGCAGCAGCCTCAGTGGTTTGAGAACCCCTTATTTCCATCACAATTCTCCTTGTGATCTTAAAATTATATTTCCCTGTATTTACTATCGCGAACGGGCGGGATACCTTGAAGTTCGAGAACCGCCTTGTTTCTTATTGTAAATTTGGTTTTATTTTAGCTTTACTGGCTAATTAGTTTCGAATTTCGCCGCCAGGCCATGTGGGGCATGCATCTAAATGCAGGCGGCCATATTGCGAGGTACTATTTTTTTTTTTCATGCTAAAATGACTTATTTTAGTAATTTAAAACACACAAGTCTTTGTTTGGGTGTCCAAATCTAGGTTTGTTATAAAATAATCTAGACTTAATTACGTTGTTTTTCTTGTTTTACTTGCAACTGTCAGACCCCCCTCCGATTAAAATATGAATGAAACATTGTTTACTGGCAATGTTTTGGATTGATCCATTTAATTATGGGGGTGAGGTAGTTGCTTTATTTTAAAATACTTGATCGGGAAAAGGGACAAAAAAAATACTAAACAACTGCCTAAGAGAGATCCGTCTCTGTGCGATGTATTTGACCCTCGTGCGGTATATTTGGGGTCTTTTTAAATATAAGGAGAGGTCAAGTATGGAATTCAATCCGGCTGGGATCATGGATTTTTAGAGGCAACAAATTTTTCGCATATTTTCATCAACATGATTGTTGTTTATTTATTACACTATGTAAAATGGATATATGGTTGTCTACCAGGACCGTTAGGTGGCGTAATTACTCAAATTTGGCACTTTTCAGTGCAGATTTGGACATGAAAAATCTGATTGTTATGGTAGCGGCGGAAAAACCACAAATTTGCAAAAATCATGCACTGAAATTTAAGTGTGTTTTATTTGTGTTGTCACTCGTCCAAAAGTGGTACAATGTCCCCGACAATGTCCTTTAAACATAAATCGTACCGTGATACTGTACAAACAGTGCATGGTTTTACAATGTATTCTGACACATAAGTACGCTCAACTTCGCTAAAATTTAGACATTTTGATAGTCGGCCAATAGTCACGTAGTCGCGACTATTTGGGGTGCGACTAGTCGACTACTATAAAAGCCCATGTCGTGCAACCCTACCGGGAGCTAGCAGACATTTGTAGCACACATCTCATATTGGATTCTTCTTGATGATCCCATTTGCTTTAGTTTGCAAGCAAGGTGTGTAAATACCCAGGTGAGTAATGAAAACAAATCATCAAAATCCAGAATTCAGTGGAGATATTTTGTTTTTCAGAAACGAGCAGAAAAACCCCAAAAACAGTTTAAAAAAGAAAAATTTGACTGACCGCCATTTCTAAATGATATGTTTGGTAACCCCAAACTTTGTCGTGTTTGCCACATTGAGTCAAATCACTTTCTAATAGCTGATCATTGGGTTGTGTAATAGATGATTTGCACGATCCCATAATGGGCATCCCGTAAGTTGCCCATTTCCATCCATGAAACGTTCGCGCGCCAGACAGTGGTTAAAACTGCAATAACAAAGTACCCTTTTAACATGAAGTTAATCTTACGAAAATGTAGACGGATATCATAGGAACAAAAACCAACAGATGCACTGAATGTTGAAATTTATGACAAAGGTGCATTTCAATCTTAACCTTGCCCTAATTGTCACCCTGCCCATGAAATAACAGATCGGCTTGTGCAAGTCACGATAGGTAGTTTCCTGTTTTCTGATATTACGCCTTTTCAACGTAATGTTTTAGCTGACTAGAAAGTTGGTACAATGGCACCTCACTTAAAGTGATGCATTATAATGGAATTGGCACAAAGCGTCTATTGACATCTGCAAATTATAAAGGTATATTACGATCCCTTTTTGGACGAGGAGCACCTTTATTTTCAATTATTGAAATTAATTTTGTGACATAGTTGTTTTCTAAAGTTAGCTTTGGGAGACTTTCCATTTTTTAGTGCCCCGGTTGCAAACCCTGACCTAAGAGCAAAATGTAGTACTAAAGGGGGGATGGCCCGAATTAACTATATGGGAAAGTTGTCCACTTGATATTAAGGGCCTTCACCCAAAAACTCAATCTGTAAAATTTCTCGCCACATTTCATCTTTTCAACTATGAGAGCTAAAATGCTTTTTATAAGCCCCATAGAGTACTGTGTAAAATGAAATATTGGTCAACCAAAATTGGGGCCATTTTTGCTCATAACGCCAAACCAAACATCCTTTAGCCCCTAAGATTTTCACAGGGTAAGTGGAAAAATAATAAGCTTTCTTTCTCAGATACCAAAATTATGACACACACTTTGGCCGGTAAAATCAAGGGGTTCTGTCTGGGGACGAGGCTATTAGCGATCGGACATGGACCTTAATCTACGAAATTTGTAATTTGATCGGTTGTACACAACTACTGCGAATGCTTCAAGGTTTATTGGACAAAAGATCGGAAGAGGACTAGATCTTGTTTACAGATCTGAACACATTCGAGGTACTCAGACAGAAGTGAACCCTTAAAACCTTGACCTGTGACCTATGAACTTTGGTGAAGGATCTCAAGCTGCTTCGTATGCTGAGTCCACGTGACATGCAATGTTACTGTGATGGGTAGCGTATTTGTAAAAAATGAACTTTTGACCCCTGTGACCCCAGATGACCCGGTGACCCGCCACAGATGACCTATGATCAAAATTTTCATTAAGTATCTGTTGTAGGGTGTCAAACTACACCATATAAATGGGTCACGTGAGTCTACTATTAATCTGTAGAAGTAGTAGTGATTTGTAAGTGTAACGTAATTTGAAGTACGGTAATTTTTGGACCTTTGACCTAAACCAATGGGTCAGTGATGAGTCATGATTGACTTTTTTATTGACCTCTCATCAAGTCTACAGGGTGGGATAAAATATGTTCTATTTGACCTTTTTTAAAATTTTAACACAGTAAAGTTCATTGACCTTAGTGACCCCAGATACCTTTGATCAAAATGGTCATTAAGGGAGGGTTATCCCCTCTTCTGGAAATTTCCGAGGAGCGATTTCAGATATTTCTCAAAACGTCCACCTATCATATCATCTACCATCATGTACGGAGGCCTGACCGAGCTTTCAAAATCGGTATTAATTTTCACCTTTGTTCCATGGTAACCATTCTAAGGCCATGATTGGCTAAGTTTTTGAACAAACGTAACTCAAACAACCGTTGATGTACATTAATGGGGTTTGGGGAGAATATTCGCCCCCGCTGAGCACATTCCGGAGGCAACCATGTTTCTCGGATTTTTGAATTGCCTGGCAACCAGGGAGCCAAAAAGCACTTTTTACTGAATAACTTAAAACGAAGGGGAAATTCAAAAATCGGAAGACATGGTTTTCTAGTGCTTAGTCTTCTTAACATTTGTGCCAAAGTTCATTCCTATACCATTTTTCGTTTTGTAGTTACTTGTGTTTGAAAATTGCAATTTGTTTTTTTTTTTTTTTTTTTTTTGCGCTTTTTTAAACGAACTGAGATATGGCCTTTTAAAAGTTTGGCTACGTTAGGGCGCTATTATAACTGAATTATTAATTTAATTTTGCATTTTTATATGTAGTAATATCATAATTTTTAATCAAGTTTGGTTGAAAAAGATGCATTAATTACTTTATTATGAATTTTTAAAATAATTTTTTAAATATAGCAGGGTGAGGAAATAAGAATACATAAATAATCGCAGTATGTTAAAAGTGAGCTATATTTATCTTTTCTTTTTCATTTTATTAACAGATTCAATCCAAACTTAAAAGAAAAAACAACCCACGCCTATAATTATTTTTTGGGTGGTTTGAGGAGGACGTCCAAAGAAGACATGGAAGAAGCAGGGGTGTGATTCTAAGGATTTTTCCTGATTTTCCCGGATTTTTTGGTCCCCCCGCCAACTTTTGTTGGCGCAATGGGGCTATAGAAATCTCCCCGCCTGTGTGTGTGTGTGTGTCGCGCGCGCGTGTGTGTGTCCCACGCGATATCTTTGGACAAAGCAAAGTGTGGGTTTCCATCTTTCCGCAACATAGATGTATCCCAAGTACGCGTTTGGATGGGATCCAAAGTGGGTCATGTGTCATGGGTCAAAGGTCAAATGAGGTAAAAAAAAAAAAAAATTAAAAAAAAATGGTAAAATAGTTTAAATTGCTAAAACCTTGTCAACCCGATATCTTTTGATCTAAGGCAGTAGGTGTCCATCTTTCCACCATATATGTTGCTGTAGGGCGGCAGATGAGTTCGACATGGGATCATGTTGCATGGGTCAAAGGTCAAATGTGGTAAAAATTTCATATAAACCTTGTCACTGTGGTAGGATAATGAAACTTTGTGGGTGGGCTCAACATTCGGTGGCCGAAAATTTTGAAGGTCATTTCAAGTCATGTGAGGTCATTCAGGTCAAATCCCTAAGCATGTGGTAGGATGATGAAACTTGTTGGGTGCAGTCAATATGCAGTGCCGCAAATTTTGAAGGTCTTTCAAGGTCCTGCGGGGGTCATCAGGTCAACTCTGTCTGAACCATGTGTTGGCTATGACACTTGGTGGGTGTGCTCAACATCGGTGCAAAAATTTTGAAATGTCATTCAAGGTCATTTGAGGTCATTCAAGGTCATCCCTACACATGTGGTAGGAGGATGAATACTTGGTGGGTGCATTCATATTCCGTGCCAAAATTTTTGAAGGTCATTTCAAGGTCATGCGGGGTCATCCAAGGTCAAATCTCTGAACATGTGGTAGGATGATGAAACTTGGTGGTTGTGCTCAACATTCGGTGCCAAAACATTTTGAAGGTCATTTCAAGGTCATGTGTCATTCAAGGTCAAATCACTATGCACGGTTGTATGGTCGAACCAAGGTCCATCTGGGGGGTCATCCAAATTAATTGAAACTGCATGGTAGAGCCTCTTCTGGTTTCCATGACAACTTCCCTAAGTTATGTTACTTTTCTTCCTACCGCTACATCGGTGGGACTTGTGGTTTCGAGAACCGCCTTGTTTATTTTCAAAATCCGCACTTAATTTAATTTCAGTTCAGCCCAATAAGCAATTCAAAGCATTTTAGGCGTTTTATACGCCTGGTATTTTCAGGAATTTTACAAATTCAGGATTTTTTCTCCACAACCTCAATAACACCCCTGGAATAAGATATTGGCAGAGGAGAGTAGGAGGGTTGGGTTAAGGATGGAGGATGCTTTGAATCGGGTGAATTGGAAGGAAGGGATAAAAGCGGTTGCTGCGAGTGTAAGGTGACTCTGGCCACCCCCATTTTCAGGGACAAAAAACTGGATTTAAACATTTTATTTACTAACTACTACTACTACTACTACTACAGCTGTCCTTTTGACCCTATTGCACAAGAGAAAATACTCCGCATGTAGCTGTATTGCTATGACCATTGGGAAAATTTTTTCCATGCAATACTACTCTGGCAATTTTGGGCTGATGGTACATGGTATTATGATGTTGCCACACCATCATCTTCTGCTCATTTTGTTATTTGCATTACAGGTATTGGCGGATTCTCGCACGGACACGCAAACCGGTGGCCTGGCTGCCCAATCCAGACTTATCAGCAGAGTTTTATCTGACGGAGCGGTGAGTATATCTAGGGAAGGCATTGAGGTCAATGCAGACCGGCAGTTTAGTACAGGGTTCTGTGGCGGATCTTATGGCTGAGACGGAGATATGAGAAAGAGGCGCGGAGGCCGCGCAAGAAGAGTAATCTAGAAGCCCAGTATATACCATCACATATATAACAGAGGAGTGAGAATGGATTTTGTGAACATTTTAGTGTTGTGTGATTGCAAGAACGTACCTTAGGTGCACAACAGAGTATCTTTGACCTGTTGGCAAATGTTAATTTTCCAGTCAATGGAATATGAGGTTTCTGGGTGACTGAACTTTCTGAGAGCCCCTAAGTAACAGGGGTCTCGCATAAGATTGCGTTCTACGTCCAAGACGCCTATATTTTATTTCGGAACCACAAAATAAAAATTAGAGAGCTTTGCTGCGTCCGTAAGGACGCACAAAAATCGATGTTTACATCAAACACCAACTGCTGTTTCAATAAGATTGCTTGTAATTTGTGGATAATGAATCAGAAAAAAATGTAAGCACGTAACGCTAGCCAGTTCGTTCGTCGTTCGTCGCAATTTGTCCAAAATCACCGTGGAAGATCCCGTCTTTAAACCAGCTGATAGTTTCATCTCCAGGTTTATCGCCTGGAATTCCTCTGGGACTGGTAAACCTCACAGTCATCTATGATATGTGGCTAATGGTTTGCAGCTATCCACAATCGCAGTATACCATTGTAATATAGAGCCACGCGCCATGCTCATTACGTCCAATTTAAAAGTGTAACTTTAACACCAAATTCATATTTGCATTATGAAAGGAGAACGGGCGAGGGCATTTAGGTCACTTCATTTATAAGAACACATTAATAAATGCATGTTTCAGGTGCGTTTTAGGCAATAAATGTGAACAAATTAATGAATCTGACGGACTATGGTGTGCTCAAATCCATAGAAATCATGTCATGTCTCTCTGCTATGCTACCGTGGACAAAGTTGTTTGCATCAATTTTAGGGAAAGAGTATTGTTTGGTTATTTTCCTCACCGTTTCTTTCTTGTTTTCACCATATATTCATAAAAGCACCTATTTTCTTAATATAAGCTAAACCGAGGTAAAGAATTGATTAAGTAAGCAAAAATGGGCGTTTCTGGAGGGTAACGTTCTTTCTGCTACCCCTGTAAAATTAATGTCGAAGGACGTTGATTGTGATATGCTTCCCGCTATACCGAAATGGGAGGTAAGAATTTCCCTCCCTGGTTGTACTACGACGTACAAGTCGGCGATTTTTCTTCTCTGCAAAGTATTTTGATTTGCAACGAGAAAGTGCACTGACTGATTCATTTTAACCGATATAAGTTAACTTATTGAGTTGAATGGGTCATTCTTTTTTAAGAAATTATTAAGATAACTCATTCACATGTACATTTATTTATCATTTAAAGTGAAACAATCCAGCAGGTAACAAACACAATTTCCTGTTTACAAAAAGTGTAAAAATATCATTAAACTAGTTTATCTTATATAGACTACTTTAGGAACAATTTTCAACTTCAGGACTGGTAGGTAAATATAGCTGAAAGATTAGGTGGTACTAATCCGTACCTGGAGGCAAATGCCGCCCCCATAGTGACAAAATCTAATGTTATAACGCTTAATTCAGTATGTCAAAAGTTGGCCCGCCCATTCTGGACCGCCAAAATTCGTACGGGACCCCCAAATTTTGGAATTCAAGGTAGTTAAGGGGTCCACTGGACTCCTTGTTTTTAAACCTAGCGCTACCCCTGAATGTAAGACTAGACATTTTTGATTACTTAAAGGTAGAACCCCGTACACGAATAAATTAAACCATATACACTATAAAATAATATGACCACATTCGATGGTTTCATAGAAAAAACGGAATTAATATAACCCTAAAACAATGAATTAAACCATCTGGTCTGAACCATGTGCTATTTAAAAAATCGCTCTAGTGTATAACTTGTATGCGATACTCCGTACTTTTGGTCATACATGCCATAGGAAATCACATTTATGAAAGCATCATGTGGGAAGGTGTATGACGATACTGTGCCGTCCAGTATGGCATCAACCCAAATTCCATCCCATATACAGTAGCGCGAAATTTCAAATAGCGCATGGTCAGACAAAATGTTTTAATCGTTTATGGTGTAGTATATTCCGTTATCCCTGAAACTACTCCTACGTGTTCAATAATTTGTTTTTATAGCCTATATTGTGTAGTTATTCTTGATAAAGGCTCTCCTTTAATTAAACTTGAGTGTCAAGGCAAATCCTATATTGACCAGGTCATTTTGAATATCCAAAGAATTTTAAAGAAACCTAAATTTTTGTTCTTTGCAAGCTTGGGATAGATTCCGGTGGTAAGGATTAGAAATGGTGGCTTGCCCCTTCCTCAACCTTACATCCAGAAGGGGATGCAAATTTGCATGAAGAACACTAATTTGGTTTGATCCTCCGATCTTACTCTCTTGAACCGTCTTTTCAAATACACTGTGTTGAAATGTATCTTGTATGTTGAAACAAATTTGACTTTCACTACTTAGAGGATGTACATAATTGGTTCCTAAGGGGCATTTTAATGGGTAGTGTTCCAACCCTAGTGCTTTTGTTTTCACAACGAATTTCGGATTTTTGCACCATTTTAAACATCAGGCCTGTGTTCTAATTGTTACCAACAAAGTTATCCACTGCAACAATCCTGAGCTGTATTTTTTGGCATGATTAAAAACACTATTGATTGACCATTTCAAGCCACAAAAACCGCATAGGTCTTAACGGTGGGATTTAAGCCACATTTTTAACCGCTGTCAGTCCGCAAGGCGCATCATCGCGTCGCGCGATGAATTTTACTGCGTAATGAACTTGCGGCGTTGTTTAATGTACTTGCGCGAACGCATCTTAAAAAAAAAATATTTGAAAATGTAGATAGTGTGCGAATTTAGACCAGATGAAATTCACTTCTTTCCTTCTGATTTCTGGATTTAGAGACAAAGGATGTTTGATTTCAATAGTGCATAAAGAATGTATTTCCACATCACTTGCACAACATAACAATTTTGGAAGTTCAAGATAAAAGTTATTTGAGAAAAGACAGCTTGAAATGGCGTGAAAAAGTCCCTTTTTTACTAAAACAAAACAACACACAACAACGGATTTTCTCAATGTTCAATTTTTCGCAAATTTGGGCAAATTTCCAGAACAAAGATAACTAACTCCAAAAATACCGAAGTAAAAGGTAAGGCTTAACTTTACTACGATAGCAGTCGGTCTTCTCTAGGTACGTTTTCCTCAATTTTTCATTTTTTCGATTTCCTAACTAAAGATATTCTTCCATATATACTCAAAGTTTGAAAAGAAAGGTAAAATCCACACTTTTTTGACCTTTTCCCTTATATTTTCGAAAGCTAATCTCTATTTTAAAGAAAATGAAAAAAACCGTCCTAGATCAAATTTGTCTTGTTTCTAAAATTTAACATAGAAACAATGAACTTCAAATTGTTTTTGTTAGGCTGTCTGAAAATTTGGGGGCAAAATCATGTTTTTTTTAGTATTTTTCTCAAAATAAGAACGTTTTACATTAATCTAATGCAACCATCGGGTTCATCATCCAATTTTTCTTCTTTCTAGAAATGTATACTATTTCATGCAATATTAAATATTTGCCAAAGTTACAACCAAAATAGATACGCAGAATCTCAGGGTTGACACTGTTCCTTAATTAGTCGATTCATCAGTGCGCCCGCAAAACTGCGCCCAGGGTATGTGCCCCCTCCGGTGCTCCCATGCATGTTTCATTGAGTGTGCTGTGTTCAACGTTTGTACAATTTTTATGTGATAATGACCAATGTGGGCACAGAAGTAACATATCCTGTGCGCAACTTTGCGGTTGAGTCAACGGTCAATGATGTAGTATAAATATCAACGAGTAGGGTGTCTTGAGAGATATAATTGTTTTGGCAGTGGTGCATGTACTATGCGTGAAGTGTGTGTTTCGCTTTTTTGCCAGGTCTTTTTTCAATTCAAAAATTAAACGCTACTGTAAAATATGAATTTTTCAGGAGGCATTTTTTGGAGTCTTTTTATCTGGAGACCACAAAGAGAGAGAGATGGGTCTTGAGATATCGGACGAGGATAGCAGACCACCGGCCTGTCACACAGCAGCCTAAGGGTTCAGAGTTAGTCAAGAAGTCTAGCCAACCTAAACCGGCTGGGGAAACTGCGCATCATAAGCGGCACAGGTGGGTAAAAGGCTTTGGGGATGGTGACGAAATATAAGACGGTGGATATTTCTTTTTGTGCGTTTGTGTGACTGTGTATGTGTAGGTAAATACAACATTGTTAATATACAGAAAGTAAAGAAATTTGGATGAGAGGTAAAATACATAATAAAATACGTAGATCTGATGGGATATTGTTTTTCATTTGTAAAAGAGAAACAAATTTGGGTAGGGGTAATTGCCATTCTGCCAAGCTTGTTCTATTTACATAGGACTAAATTTGCATTGTTGGGCATTTGCCCAGCAGCTGCTAATATATAACCCAAGAGCCTAAGGCTGGGATTCTCAAATGGAATCAAACTTTAGACCTGGGTTTAAACCAGTCTTACTCCTACACGAGTGAACTTTTTTCCTTTCAACATACTTTGAAAGTTGAAAATAATGGGTGAGAAAATTCCTTATGGATGGGCCATTCCAGCCCATCCATAAGGAATTTTCTAACCTGTTACAGCAAACCTTTTAGAGATTCTTCAAAGGAAAAAGATCCACTCATGTAGGACTAACCTGGTTTAAATCCAGGTCTAAAGTTAGACTCCCTTTTAGAATACCAGCCTAAAAGTTTCTCTTTATTTTACTTTTTCTAGGGCCCAAAACAGAACTCGGAAGGAGCTGAGGTTACCACCAACCCTGATGACCCACTCAATTTCCTGCCCCAAGATGAACTGCTGGGGATGTTAATGGGTGATGGATTAGGCAAAAATGGCGATCGTAAGTGATCACAATTCTGGTTTCAGTTACATTATGCATTGTCGTTTGTTTAGAAAAAGCATGCTATACTGTGGCTCATTTCTTGGACATGTTACTAAGTACACCCGCTTCCCTGCCAAAACAATGCACCATTGGATTGCACGTCAGGTGCAATTCACGTAAGAGATATGCGCGCGTATGTCATGTCCAAGAAATAATGAGCCAGAGTATATAAATTAAACTGCTGTTACAGAGGGCATGATAAAACCTGAAACAAAGTCTTTAACCATGTTCAACAGTGTCAAAGGTATACAACCATTGAATCAATAATGGTGGGTTTATGCTATACCAGTAGAGGTCGACAGATGCTAGATTTTTGGATAAGCTTTTCGTGCAATGTCTATGTCTCTGCACTCGGTCAAGGAGGATTAAAATAAGGAGATGACACTTGTGGACGGACGGTGGTCCCTGGGCCTTGCTTTACAGGGGGCGCTATAACGACTCGGGTTAGATTTTAAGGGGGTGGGACACAGCACTAAAAAGTCAAAGTAAAACTCGGGGATAACAATACATAGGCGATAATCTTGAAGACTATTTAGATTTAAAACGTGAAATTGGTTTTATATGAAAGCTGTGAATTTCTGAATTGCTATAATATAAGATATACGGTGAATTAAGTTATTTTCACAAAAACAAATAGTAGAGAACTA
>JAMKCH010006039.1:0-77090 GCA_023653785.1 Ophioderma brevispina
CTAGATATGCACCCCTAAGTCTATTTCAATAGCTTCTTAGATTGGCATACAAATACCAAAGGTGTTCGAAAACCAAGAGCTACGAGGAAAAATCCTACTTCAAAAAGCAAAATTTTTTTACTTCAGTTATATGCAGAAAGACCAACTTTCTATCAATCTTCTCATTTTTAGATCAAACAATAAATCATTTTGACTTTATACTTTATTATACCTATACTGCAAAGACGTGCATTTAGTGGTGCATGGAAACAATTTGTGAGACCCATTGTAATTCTTTTTCCCTACTATAACTAGACCCCTTCCAGGGGCGGCGCAGGGGGTGGCAGGGGGGGGCGGCCGTCCCCCCTGAGATTTTCAAAATTTATGAAAAACAGGGGTTTTGCGCAAAAATTGGGGGTTTTTAACCAAAATGAGTTCATTTTGTACTGTTTCGCCCCCATGATGTTTCGCCCCTCCTATGATTTTACTCTGGCGCCGCCCTGACCCCTTCTAACTGTCCAAACCTTGCAAACCCCCGTTCACATCGTGACTTTGTCATAACAGGGTTTTCCTGTTTATCATGATTCAAGTACCATATTTTTCAGAGACATTAAAGACACTATCAGTGATTTATCCAAAAGAGTAAAAATATTTGAAATTGGCAGGAATAGCTTGAAAGTGAAGGAAAAAGCCTGTAGAATTCCCATACGTTACTTTTTCCAACTGGAGAATTGACAGAAAAGGAAGAAAATGGCAGTGTTCAAAGATACGAATCTCCATTCATTTATACGTGTCCGTTCGGACACTAATGACTAAGATATCCGATTTTGTTGTTATTAGGTTGCTTCTGGTCATATCATTTGTAGGTGATGTTAGGACACCTATATTTGTTACAGACATACAAAATTCTAATTTTTGATGATTTTTCCGATTTTCTGATCTAGCAAATCACTGATAGTATCTCAAATAATTTTCATGGAAAGGAACAACTTAAAAATTATCATGGTCATCTCTTCTAAAATCTTTTCTAAATCTAAAGCTAAAGTAAATTATTTCTGGTTCTCTATCTAATGTTTCTTGAAGATAGCCTTGTACGATGGCTGATAGCAAACATAACAGACGTCGAAATAGTCGACAAGGAAAATATGCTACCATAGGAGCCACACTCAGACATTATAGGTCTTCATTGAACAGGCCTGATGTTGAAAGCTGGATTCGAGCACGACAACCTGAAGACAGCACCGAACAACACCACGAAGACGGAAAAATGGTAATGTAACTTAATTCCAATATATTCAGATTGCACACCATTCGGTTAGGTACAAAATTGCACCGTTTAAACGTCCATTTTTCAGGAAAATGGCTCAGTTGCTAGCGTATTGTGATCTTGATATGTTTTGTTCATTTCATCTACAAAAATGCGCCAAAATGCTTCAGTTTTTAACTAGGGTCTAGATCTGGGCACTTGTTTTTACTTTTCAAACAAGACTTTTCATCCCGAACCAGCTAGGTCAAATTGTAGAATTGTCATATATCTTGAGAATTCGAGTTTTTGAGTGTTGCGTCAACACGGAATTGTTTTTTGTTCCGTTTTTACTACATAAAGTTGGGATGCTGCATAGTGTCATGCAATGAAGGCTTTCTCGCAACTCGGGACAGTCGCATTTTGAGATGGAGCTCAGAAAGCCTCTATTTTGCTGCGTTATATTGAGATTGCGAGTTGTTTCGTGACTCATGGCGTCGTGAACTGTTGAATGCTAGACACGAAAAGTTGTGCATTTTACAATGACTTGCGAGCAAGGAAGTGAACGTGCTGTATGTCCCTTGCTAAATTCCGTAGTTTTTCTGAGGGCGGTTTTCATTACCACATGTACCTCTTCATCATGAACAGCAATTTTCAGAAATGTGTTGACTCGTTTCTGGGATATTGATAGTGGATGCACGAGATTGACGGGAAACAATCTGATATTATCGTACACTTTCTGCATTTGTTAGCATTTCAATAAAGAAATGATACAAATCCATGTTTTGTCGCATGTTTTAGATTTAAATCTTGATTTTCAATGATTTGCAAAAAGAAAGGAGAGCAAAACATTTGCTCATGCCAAATTGTCCAATTCTTTTTTTAACAAAAACATCCGTTGTTAAAACAATAAATTTACACCTCCCACAGCCTTAAACTGTAGTTATATGAATAAGTACATTAGGACTTGTAGATATCTCAAAGGCAGCAGAAGTTTTTCTGTAGTACCGGTTTGTAGAAGTTTGTATAGTCCCTGGACTCATAGTCCACTACAACGGTAAAGAAGTGGGCACGCGATTAGCTGACTCTTCCACGCAACTAGTTTCCCGTTGTCCGTTCTCCTATAGAGCCCGGGACTATGGGCTCCGGGCGGACTACAGGCCGTCCCAGAAAAAATAACCCTGAACACAAAGGTAATATGCGAAACTGGTGTGCATGAATATAAATAAGTAATTTACTCTGAGTAGAAACAGCAAATTGACCTTGAATGCGAATTCGCCATCAACGTCACCACGATGACTTCAGAACAAGGCACATTGTTGCGATTGGCGCGAGATTTCTGGAGCATTTAACGATTGGCGACGAAGCATTTTTAATGAATGGCGAGGTTAACCAAAGAGGTTCTATATAGATAGAGAGGGCAAAACGTTTACGTAATATTTTCGAAAATGCACCGTCTGCCATGTGTTTTGTCCGCCCACAAAGAAAACCTTTAGAGTACCAACAATAGGAAAGCAATGGCTGCCTCCGTCTCCAATTACTGTGGGTTGCGTTTGCATATACACTAATCGGTTGTGATACAAATTAATGTATGTGTTAGAGGTGGCCAGTTGTGATACAAATAGTCTACCGGGATTCATTGTGCTCAGATACTCTTTTTCTCATAATGCAATGCGCGCTCGGTGAAAAGATGTATTTCATTGAGGCGGTTTATTTAAACCAAGACGAACATGATGTGTGATTTCATTCGTTGTGTTGGCATGGGTATGGACAAAATTTAACTACCACCCAATAGCACCCAACATCCAACAACTGATATTTTGGCTGAATTGTTTGTATCGAATTGAACTTATGTGTGTATACAAGCACCCAAATGATAATATTCCGGCTGCAATATTCAAAAAAATGTCAGCGCCCAGCACGGACCGACTGGTTTGAGCGTTCACCCTTGAGGTTAACAACCCAACGTCATTAAGTTATGCATCAGCTGGGAACCTCCAGTTTCAAACTTAGACAAACATGGAATCGAGAGGACACTTATAGTCTAGATACTTCTGTGTGGCAATGGAGTGTTTATGGGGCCCTTACTTTACGAACGAAAGGTCCAAGGGCAATGCATCTCATACGCGCAACAACTTCAAAATACATTAAGTTCCAGAATTAGGATCAGTGTGTACTTGCTATGTTCACTTATGCGCATTTCAATTGGAACACAAAATCCGGCTCTTAATCACCTGCTTGATCTTGGTCATCATGCTCATTTTCAAAATGTATGTTCCCCCAACTGTCACAGTGAGTATTGACATGCCATTTTAAAAAGGCAATGGTTTTCAACGAAGGCATGACTGGCAAAATGAATTAAGGTATCATTTAAAAGCTTTATGTTTCTTCTTTATAGTAAAATATGGTATATAGATAAGACAGACACAGGTTTCGCCAAGTTAACCCTTTGTTTCAGGATTAAATTTATTCTGGGACGCGACCTCCCCTGTCCTTTTAGTAATTATAGTCCGGCGTACTCATGTCCGGGAAAACAATGGTGAACAATAGGGCATCGATTCAGTTGACTCTTAAGCAACATTTAGTTCACGCTTTATTTCCGTTATCGGCCTATGAAACCCGGACTGTGGCTCCGCCGGACTATATCTGCTTTCAACCGGGATTTACTGCCTAGTGCACCACAAATTGTGGCTGTTACGAAAATAAATATACTTTTTGCCAACATTGAGCTCAGTTGCAATGGACAAGAACATGGTCATGCAAACATTGTTTGGTTGAAGGAATTTTGGTTTCTATTAGGAATGCGAACAGGCAAACACGCTGTCTAACGAACCTCCAGATTTTTTCGCTGTATTTGACCAAATGGAGGAATACAATCCTGGCATATTTGACAACTTTCTTGATCAATTAACCAAGTGGGGAATGCAGAAGGTTGTCGCTAAGATCAAGAAAGATCTTCAAGGTGACGTCCCTGAAGAAGTGGGTATGTTTTGCTTTTGCTTTCGTTTTTCTTTTCATTTTTTAATGTAACTTCTTTCTTTTCGCCCTGTCTCTGTCTGTCTGTCTGTTTGTCTGTCTGTCTCTCTCTCTCTGTCCCAGCTCTCCTTTCTATTTCCCCCTCCTCCCTGCATTATTCATTCTTTTCGCTAAAAGTAAAAGGTGATGAAATTATTATGTATTAAATGCTTCTTTTTCGTTTATTATAAGATGATAGAGAAGATGATAAAAATGATATCAACAGCATTCACAAGCAATCCAGCATTAAGTCAAACATCAGCTCCGACGGTGACGAAAACGTAGTTGTCTCTGTACCTGGCCAACACAACGTAATACACGTACATACATGTGTTCATGGTAAGGATCAAGAGACTGCATAGAGCCTAATGCATTCAAATGTGATATATAATGCGATTAATAATGCTACGTTCGCGCTGTCATATATTTCTCTCGTATTTGTATTTTTAATATGGTAGTAATTCACAGAGGGTATTATCAACTCAAACGTATCTTTAAGTTAGAATTATTCCGAGTTGTGTTCGTACCATTTCCTTAATTACGAAGAAATCAGTGGGTGGTTACCACCAACCCCCCCCCCCTTAGTCGTGAATGTATTATAGTAGAAAAACCCTTGGTTCCGGGCCTTGGTTGGACGAAGGTTAAAAATATTGCCCTATCTTTGTGCATTAACAAATTATTGAAGTCAATAAAACTTTAATTTGGAAGCCAAGTATCAAGGTGTCGGTAGGACTTTGCGTTTCATGATACTTCAAGACCATAAAACTCTCTCCTCCAAAGTAAATGGAGGTTGCTGTACGGGCATGCTTCTCTTCTAATAAACAACAGTATGTCGAGTACACTTTATCTTAAAGCCAGAATTTACTGAAGATAATCCACCATTACGTAATTTTGCATCTTTTAAAGTTCCTTTATGAAGATAATCCCTTTTTGAAGTATTCCAAATATGTTCAAATGTGAGTAACTTATGTTTAACTAATAATATTGTTTCACCGTTTTCACTCAACCAAAAAGTAGCACAAACTTGATTTTTGTGTTCCGCAGTAACTAAAATGGAGTTATCTCTCGACTGAAACAAGCAAATGAGATGAAACAAAAATGTTGGAAAGCCTGTTTTTTTTCTTTAATGTGATGCACAACTCGAATTACTTATGTTGAGATTTCATATTAGAAAAAAAATCGGTTTTCCATTGTACCATTTTTTAGACAGGCTGTATATGGCAATGAGACCATCATCTGATCATGTTTACAAAATAATCTGTGAAATTGGTTCGTTTGCGAAGAGAAGCGTGGCAGAAACTGCAATAAAAAGTACCTTTTCTTATGAAGTTAATCCCATAAAAATGTAGAAAAATGTTACTTCAACTCCTGGTACTAAAAATCTCACCCACCCGCTACAGAGTAAGACCTGCTCAAAGACGACCAGTTCTCATACCGGTGTAGAAGTAACCATTGTCCGGCGTACTCATAGTCCGGGAACAATGGTGAACAATAGGGCAATCGATTCAGTTGACTCTTTACGCAACATTTATTTTATTTATTTATTTGGATATACACTTTCGGAACAGTGGCACTCAACTACAATAGTGGTGCATCCAACAACCAATAAAACAACAAAACAAAGAATAACAACAGAATGATTAAATTACACAGACGTGGGGCGGAATAACCACATACAAATCTCCCACCAGATCACTACCCTACAGGGTGTCCCAGAATGATTAGTACCCATCGATACCCAAAATGTTTTTATTTTTTTCCATAGAAAATCAATAACATTAGGTAAGCTGGTTTAATGTCCAACTTCAATATACTGTAACCTTTCATAAGAATTTTGAATCGTGAAAATTGGACTAACCAAAGTGAAAATACACTCAATTGTGTTAGAGGTGCTGATTCATCCTTTGGGCAAAGTGAGAAAAATGCATGTGTGTGTTATCCCTCGACTTACCAAGCCTTTTTTGCATCACATTATCCTCTTTTGGAAATCTCTTATTAAGCACTTGATACTTTTGATTTTGGTACCAATAGATAGCTATGGTCAAAAAAAAAAAAAAAAAAAAATATGAAGTTAATCCCATAAAAATGTAGAAAAATGTTACTTCAACTCCTGGTACTAAAAATCTCACCCACCCGCTACAGAGTAAGACCTGCTCAAAGACGACAAGTTCTCATACCGGTGTAGAAGTAACCATTGTCCGGCGTACTCATAGTCCGGGAACAATGGTGAACAATAGGGCAATCGATTCAGTTGACTCTTTACGCAACATTAGTTTCACGCTTTATTCCGTTATCGTCTATGGAGCCCCGGACTGTGGCTCCCACCGGCTATATCTGCTTTCACACCGGTACTAAAAAGACAGTGATCTGAAGGTCATCAACCTGAACCCGACAAGGACCATTCCAGGACAAGGCCAACGACAAGACAACACAATGACAACTTTATAATCGTATCTGGACCAACAAAAACAGCTTTCTTATTAACGCACTCTACCCTTGGACGATTCCCGAGTGAAATATTCTCCCTAAACATACCAGATGTTCACCTATTTAAACGCCTTCAAAACCCGGATTGACGATTTAGACCTCATCAGGCTGTCCCATCGTGTTTACTATACAATTTAGTTGCAAAACAGGCCCCTTGAGGCGGGCTTGCAGCATCACCTGCGTTTGTACAGTAGCCAGCAGAAGCGTCTTACAGTATACCAGGTTTTGTCGTGATCTTTGAACACATTGTCTCCTATCAAAGTCTTGCATTAGTAATAGCTAATGTGACTTTGGCGTGGTTAATTTTAAATCGTAAAGTGACATTTGTCATTTACCGTGTCTTCCCACTGTAGTGTCTTCCAAAGCTGCAAGATTTGAAATCGTACGACTGATCGCGTTATTATATAGTCAAATCTATGGAAAAAACACTGTTGTTGGATAGGCTTCTTGGTGCCATCAATTTGAAATTTTCGTGTATTTTACAGTTATTGCATTAAATACAACGACAGTGTAATCGACTCACCAACTCCCAACGCTTTTATAGTCAAATGTTGTTTAGTCAAAACATTTAATGAAACTTTGGAATAATTTATGATGTGACAATGATAAACTAATGAGAACGTAAAATATGGGCTAATTGCAGCCTGTCTCCTGTATCGGTGTATTAGGGTTCGAAATGCAGGTATTATACTCAAAGTTTGACGGGGAATGTTTGAATGTTTTAACAATCTTTCCGGGTCGAGTTGAGTGTTATGGGAATCACCCGCTTCACAACCGCTTAATCCTTTCAGATAGAGATATTGTTATTAAAAGCTTTACATCAGTACAAAAATAAGGGTTTTTAATTTTTAGGGACACCTGATATGTGAAATCTCTCGTTGAACCGCTTTGATGTGACTACAAGCATTCATTAAATGAATTCATGTGTCTTTTGTCAAATCTCATTATTTTAAGGCTTGGCAACAAATCTCGGAGACTTAATAAATACAATCAGGAGCCAGCGAAGTGAATCTGAAAAGGTGAGCATGTCAGGAAGCAGATCAGGTACCAAGAGTACGCAAGGCGCGAGCCCCCCCCCCCCCCCCCCCAAGAAAGTAAAAGAAATAAAAAAAGTAAAAAAAAACTCTATGATTAATTTTAATTTGAATTTTCAAAAATTGTTAATTATAACGGGGGAAATGGCTTGGCTGCGTATGCAATGTATTATTAGAAAAATGATTCATCTGAGTCAGTTGTAATGTCCATGCGATATATAATTTATTATAAAAATATAATTTTCTTCAATAATTAAAAAAAAAAAATATTTTCCGGCATTGGACATTTTACCACTGACTCACTATATATATATTATATATATATATATATAGTATCTCTATATCTATCTCCTCTCCTCATCGTAATCCTATATATATCTCTATCTATCTATCTATATATCATATATATATATATATATCTGGTCTAGCAGGATCCCGGTTCAAATACTGGTGGGTATCTTGTTATGATTTATGGGGATTCACAGTTCTGGATTGGATTTGTATACTTCTGATTCAAAGATCAATCGTACTTCATGCTCACGGAGCATAAATCGCGCCTTCGGCGACTGGCATGTATATCATGGGCTTTACATTTAACAACAACGGCTCTCAGTGTGTATGGGCATTTCTCATGCCCATTTTTGGATATTTTTTACATATATTTGCATTTTTTATTAAACGTGTTACGTGCGGGAATATGTTTTATTCAAATTTCGTAATGGTTTACCTAAAAATACTAAAAAGAGACCAAGAGCAATAATGTATACATGTATGTCCCCTATTTTCTACTATCAAAATGGCGGCGTAGTAACTGCGGAGTAGATACGCTGCGTGACTACCCCGGTACTGTGTACTCCATACCCACCTTCTCTCCATCTAGTGGACAACTACTGCCAGGTTAGCCATTAGGGTAGGTACTGTGGAGTAGACACATCACGTCTGTGTACTTTGGAAGCCCTATCTTGCAGCTACTGCATCGCAACTAGCTCAGTATATGTGCAAGCCGTAGCTGTCGCGGTTTAGGAATGAATAGAATCCGGTTTCGTGCATGGTAACAATCATTCTTTTCTAAATGAACTTCCGGTTTCTTGTCTTTCTGGGTCTATGGGAGAGCAGGTTCACCTCTGAAAGGAAGCTAAAAGAATGATACATAGTTTTTAATAGACCCGATCAATGATTAGCTAAAGCAAAAAAAAATTGAATATCAGAAAAAACTAGATTTTGGTAATCCGTAACAATTAAGGCTATCATAATAACTCTACAAGCGATAAGACTGAAAGCCAAACCTTGTTCAGAAAAAAATCGGATATATTTCAGTCATACTGTCCGTACGGACCATTACTCGCAACATTGTCTGGAATTGAAGGGAAGGATTATATCTTGAACTGGCGTTTTCTTCCTTTTATGTCAATTTCAGTGAAAAATATTTTTTTTTTTTTTTAATTTTTTATCCTTTTCTTTTAAACTACTCCTGTCAATTTCAAATATTTTCCCTCTTTTGGGTGGATCACTGATGAGTATCTTTAAAGTAACGACTAGGGTGTATCGCTATTCGTAAACGAAACCACACTGACAATGTCTCTCGTTTCCTTTCATTTCATATAGGCACAATGCAAAAAGGACAGAGAGAAGTTGAAAAAAAGTGCAAGGGGGTCGTATGTATGGAAACCATTAAATATCATGATGACGATACAGTGGAGAACCTGATTAGTATTAAAGTTGCTTACAGATAGATTTATTATTCGAAGCCTTAAAAGCAACATTTTCCCTTAATGGTGGTGCTCATTTTTATGTTATTGTGTTTATACTTGATATGAGAGCCTGGGCAATTGCACATCAAACCCCATCAAGTAACTGTGGGAAACAAACTTCGGTTTTGATGGTATTAGACGCCATAATGCTGTTGTGCAAAACCCTATTCAATACTGTGCTAATAAAGTGGTTACTTTTTAATAAAACACACCTAAAACGGCGGTTTTTTGTTATAGATGGGAATGAAATGGATTCGAGGGCTCAAAGGTTCAGGACGACAATGCGAAATAATACGACCTTTCATCTGATATCAAAATTTCGGATACTACTCGGGTTAAATCAGGGGGGTCCCAAAGACGATCGGAAAAAGCCCCTTTAAAACTGCCACGATGTGGGCAAACGTCACGTGTTCGTTTATTTTCCCGTTATTTTTCCCCCAGCTATGCAAATATTACCCACTCTGAAAAGCGTAATACTTATTTAGTTAATACTTGCGTCAAAGTATTCTGTGTTTAAATTGTATAGTTCGAAATCAATTTTGGACTAATTTGCCAGCCGACATTGTCTGAAATTAATGAATTTGGAAAAAGGTACCTTTGATTCCGATATGAAAAAAGAATTTTAATCGATGGTATGCACAATACCGGCTAATTCCATTTTTATTTGAATGGACGATATATTTTATTCATAGGGTAACTTTAACCGGGGGGGGGGGGTTCTCAACACAAATGACCATACAGGGACGTGCCACAGACATCGGTCCCATTTTCAGCTTTCTGGTATATCAATGACCCCTTTTTTCATGCCAATTTTGGTATAGCAATGGGTCGTTTTTTCAAAACTTTCTGAAATTTGTTGGAAACATAGTCACATTTTCTCAATCGGAAACGAAAATTTTCTAAAAATTGTTGGAAAATTAGTCAAATTTCATCAATCTGAAGCCAAAATTGACCAAATTTGCTTAAAATGTCAAAATTTTGCGGTGAAAATGGCAAATTTGGGTTAAATTTGGTCCAAAATTTGCATCTCTGGTATAGCTATGGGTCCCTTTTTTGGCAAAAAATGGTATAGCTATGGGTCCTACTTTCAGAGTCGCAGAGGCACGTCCCTACCCAAACCAAAGTTGAGAACCCCCCTCCCCTGGACTTTAACCCAGCCAATATATTGAGCGCTCTGATTTAGGCTAATATTGTATTTGTAAATATGTTAGGGAATTGGCCCAGTTCTATCGTTTGAATAGCTTTAGTTAAAATATAAGATAACGATTATTTACTGTCACTTTGCTTTCAAATTCAGGGGAAAACACAGTATTTTACATCGCCGCGTGTTTCGCAACCAAGATGGATTTTCGTTGTCTAAAGGTGGAAAAACTCACCTGTGTGTGGTTGCTCTCGTCAACGCCATCTGCAAGGGATCGGACGATGAGGAAAAAGGTGTGGTACAGGTTCAGGAGCAGCTAGGTAGGGTTGCATTAACCCCTACAAGACCAAACTATCAAACGCAATACTACTAGCTCCTATTGGAATATCAAGGTGTAGTCGTTAAGCAATTCACCATAAAAGTGTTAAGACTGACGTCGGTTCTTATTGACTGCATATTTTGAAGGCAATGTCGTCGTAAATCACAATTTACGAAAAATGGGCGATGCGATGCAATATCATTTTGTTTGATTGCTTCCTCGCAAACGGTGTAGGTCTTATAAATGGTGGATAGGTTCAATGGTTCAAAGGGGATAAATTGTCTCATAAAACATAAAAGTTGATCTATGGATATTCTAGATCACAAAACCGCCTGATGCAATTTTCAGAAGTATGTGCGAATTCAGAACACCTTCGCAGCGTTGAGAAAACAGTATAATAACACGCCATGCATAATGCAATAGTATTAACCGCTGATTATTCATTCATATACCATGCTCCACAAGCCTTGAAACCACAGAATTTAGGCAGGCGGCAAACTTTAACATTACAAAAAAAAAAAAAAAAAAAAAACTATCAAACGCAATACTACTAGCTCCTATTGGAATATCAAGGTGTAGTCGTTAAGCAATTCACCATAAAAGTGTTAAGACTGACGTCGGTTTTTATATTAACTGCATATTTTTAAGGCAATGTCGTCGTAAATCACAATTTACGAGAAATGGGCGATGCGATGCAATATCATTTTGTTTGATTGCTTCCTCGCAAACGGTATAGGTCCTATAAATGGTGGATAGGTTCAATGGTTCAAAGGGGATAAATTGTCTCATAAAACATAAAGTTGACACCCAGCGAACATAACTCTATATGTCCAAAGCATTGATCTATGGATATTCTAGATCACAAAACCGCCTGATGCAATTTTCAGAAGTATGTGCGAATTCAGATATGGCCAAAAATAGTGGCCATTTAAGTGGTATTTGAACCTATATTATCAATAACTAAGACCATATATCATACACTTTAAGTGCCAACTGTATAGATGATGTGACATTTGTTTATGTTTGTGGCGGCCCCTGTTGGTGTAAGAGAGAAAGTCTGAAAAAACTGGCAGGCAGAAGCCCCTATATTTTGCATGGGTGAATTTTGTTTTTTGCTTTAACTTTGGTTTCAAATCAAATAACACCATCTTTCTTATTAATCATGCTTGCTATTGCTACCAGCTCTTTATATTGTGACCAATTTAGATCAAGAAAGGTCCTGTAAGTAACTTATGACCAGATTTTATGTGGTTTGTCATAGAAACTACTGTAATATTTTGCCTGCCAGAAAACAACAGAGGGCGTCCTGAATGTCAACATGTGACATTACAGGTCACATCATCTATACAATTAGTTATAAAATACACCAAAGAGTTCTGAGATTACAGCACGAATTTGTCAGCAACATTAGTAGCCATCTTGAATTTCAAAATGGCTGTCAACAAAGAAAAATCCGTCATGCTGAATATCGGTATCAAACCTGTAAATGTCACACTAAGTTTGTTAAAGGCATGGAGTGACTGTTAAACCTCTTAAAATGATCATTAGGAACTAGTTTATCTTAAAATGGCAGTCAAAATACAAAATGGCCGCTATAGTTGCAATATCAGAACTACCATCAACAACTAACTCAAGATGGCCGTCATACTTGTGGCAGAAGTTGTGGGGGAGGTGGCAGAATACCTTCGCAGCGTTGAAAAACAGTATAATAACACGCCATGCATAATGCAATAGTATTAACCGCTGATTATTCATATATTTATATTATTCATATACCATGCTCCACAAGCCTTGAAACCACAGAATTTAGGCAGGCGGCAAACTTTAACATTACAAAGCGGACCTTCGACATCATAAAGTCTGGTAAGGTCCGAACGTGCCGGTATAGTTAGTGTACGCGGGCAGCCCAATCCCCACCTCCACGTGGTACCAGACGGATAGCGCAGGCTTACCGTTGTTGTTCCAGCCCGGTTTAATGCTTTGAATCATTGCTTATCCCTACTGAGCAGTTCCTAGCGACTCGAGCTTTGGATATGACGTGAGCTAACGGCGAAAGATGGGTAGCAGGCTTGGATACGGTTATGTTCAGCATAGACGTAGTACCGGTATAGTTGTGGTGCGCGGCCTATCTACCATAACCGGTTGACTCAGCCTGCTGTGGCTCCGTAACGATACCGTTTTTTGTGTTTGAGATGCAAGTACAGTCACCTGTTTACCATTGTCTACTGATGTGAATTGAATTACGTACTTGATTGTAGTCTACATAGTAATTGGCTCCCTTACCATTGTTCTGAAAGCGCCATTCAATCTAATCAACCCAACCGCCCTCAACATCATAAAGCGGACCTTTGTCATTTTTTTGGGGGGGGGTGGTGAGTTGCACCACCGAACACCATGGCTACGGCTCATGGAAATTCCTCAAGTAATATAAACATTTCACCTAGTATTAGAATGAGGGAAATGAGTGCTAACACAGAGGGAAATGATTGTAACACAGATTTTTTTTTATTTCACCCTTAATTTTTTTACGTTATTAGGTTTAATAATAGTGTGAAGATTTAATGTTAGGTTTAGATTTTAGGGTTAATGTTAAGGTTGTGGTTGGGATTGGGGTTAAGATTTGGGAAACTCTAAACCCTATTCTAAAATGGGGGACAAGATTGTAGCACAGGTGTATTTTCATTGCAGCTGAATATTGATTAACACAATCGTTCAACACTTAACTGTATGGGGGGGGGGGCTTATGAGGCCCCGTTTATAAGTTTTTCGGCCTGCATATTTGTAGCCTGCAATATATTTCGGTTATTATTTTTTTGTATTACTATCTTTTGGTCGCGCTTGACTTGACAGACAGACACAGACACACACACACCCACACACACACACACGCACCCACACACACCCCACCACCACACAAACAAACACAACACACACAGCACGCACGAACGCACGCTTCCTTTCTCTCTCTAGGCCCCATTTGATCTCTTATCCTCATTGTTTCCTCCAACTGTTTATGTCATACATTATTGAATAGAAGCCATTTTACTTCTTTACCACAATTTCCTGGTATTTCGAGATGCAATTGCAAAAAAACAAAATTAAAAATGGACTTAATTTTAGTCCATAATGAAAAAATTCTTATTTTATTGTGTATAGGTCTCAAGATTGTCGAAATTTTTGTCAGGGGGTATGGTTTGAAAAAATTAGTCATTTTTGCAACTTTGCTGTTACTTTTTCCTACTTTTTTTCTGCTTAACACCATTGATATCAAGTCAAATACACCAAAAATGGAATTGTTTGATAGAATACCAATTCTTGATCGACACATTGTAACACATGCTGTTATCGGGAATAAATCAACATAGTTTTAACTGCAACGACTTTTCAAACATCCACATGTTTTTATCGCATATCATCACGATGTAATCATAATAATATGATCATTAGACCTACTCACATGCCTGCATTTATTTTCCTTGACATCAGTAGAAAGTCTTTTTGACTCAAGCTAATATAAACAAATATCTTCAAATGAAAGGGCATGATCATCACAGATAATCTGGGGCTCAGAAATCACTTGTCAGAATACGCAAAATATGAAATCTAAATTCAGAATGCATGCTTTAAAAGCATTTAAGCAAAATAGGACGAACGAAAGTGGAACAAATCAAAAGGAACTCGTGGTTTATGCTACCTGACAAAGAGTGATGAGGGACAGTTATGTAGCATTCTATGGTGTTTAATTTAATGTTTTTATTTCTTATAATTATTTTGTTTTGGTTTTGATAATTTTGATTAGTTTTTTATTTTTTCCTTCATTTCATTTATTAAAAAATACATGCACTTCCATGTTCGTTTATCAATTTCAACTGAAAAAAGGCTATTTTCCCCTCAGTATATGAAAACGTCACTCAACGTATTCATCCTATCGGACAAACCATAGAATAAATACACTGCATGTATCTATACTCAAAATTCTGAGATGTGTTTGTGCATATACTTGATGATATGTCAGTCCGAATGCCTTGCGAAGGTTATGGTGGAAGCTGCCTGAGCGTTGCATTGGGGTCCACCCTTTCCTCAACCTAGGCTTGAAGTTGAAAGAATTTGCGTGTAGTCCTAATAGGCCGCACCCTAGGAAAGTGCAGGAGCTGTGGAGTTGGGAGGAGCGAATTAGTGGTATGTTTGAGAGCGGCCTAGTTGCGTCTGAGCCTGCATTGATTTTTTTGACACTGACGAGAAGAGCGGTTGTGTCTCTAGCGCAAGCGTACAAAGAAAGAATCATACCCTAGCCCCCACACCCCACTTAAATATCAATCACGGCTTTCAAAAAAAAACCTAAGGGCAATTTCTCAAAGACTAGTGCTTGGCGAAAGTCGTGTTTTTCAAAAACCAGGCTACCTCTCTCTATGATTTAACAAGTCACATGTCAAGAAATCGCTTGACTGAGCTATCCGTGGATTGCTGGCTAACACGATGTTCTTTGTTCAGCTAAAGGCGAAGAAGAGCCGATGGCGTAGGGCGCAAGGAAGGGTTCTACCACAAGGAGTGGGCTTTGCCACCTCTTCCTGTTCAAATATATACCAATTATACGACCAACCTAGGAGTGCAGGAACCTGTTGTTTAGATGCAGACGATCTTGGAATAGCGCACAAGATGCCGACTTCACAGGGTGCAAGAGAGACTCTCCAAAGCTTTGGATGAATGAACTCAATCCTTATTATGAGGAAGGGAAAACCACCTACGTGCAAATTCATCAAAGGCACAGGTGTGTGCTTTCCATCTTAGCAACCGTGAAGCCAAACGTCAGACGCTTAAAGTTACCTGGTCTGGAACTCCCCTGGAGCCATGGGGAAACCTGTCGACCTAGGAGTCACCGGACCGCACTCTTCTCTATCAGACCCACCCAGATTGAGAGACGAAAGAGTAAAATATGTTCAAGCAATAACATATGAACAAACTCACTGGCACCAGATGTGGTGCTGCCCATTTACCCTAAGATCGACGGCACTTGACCTGTTGTAATCATGTGCCAGAGGGCCTGCCCTGTGTGGGAGAGGGGTCGGCCAGGCCGGGAGGATTGGTCCGGGTGTGGGGTGCCTCATGCAGGTTGTAGCGGGATGCGCCTGTCCGGCACGACGGAGAGGGCTTGTACATCCTGGCGGGAATTGCTCCGCCGGGCGTTCCGTCGTGGCGTTAGAGGGTTAGCGGGCAGCATGCAAGCGGGAGCTTAGCTGCCGGGTATCCAATGTGAAGCACCAATGTCCGGACAGAGACTGACCTGCTGCCAACCGCCCCTTAAATCTAGATGAGAGTTTCTTAAGCAAAGTTCCAACCTCTTGAAACAGTCTCTAAGGAGGGCAAGAGAGACTGACCTGTTGTAGAGAAAGACTTGCCATCAACCAAGACACATCTATCGGTATGAAAATGGTGAGCATCTCCCACCTGGAGGCCTGACTCCTCATGGGCTCTGAATGAATGGCGATTGCATCAACAGATTGAGAACAGAATTGGCCGCGCGATCTAAGGTGGTTCTCTTGCAGAAAGTGGGGCTATCTGGAAGCAGACCAGGAAACTACCTGTGGTTGTGGAACAGCACCACAGCCAATGGAACACGCGTGGTCTGCCACTGCTGGAGCAAAAATGCACAAACAAGGACCTTGCGGAATTCAGTGAAGCAGCCAGGACGTTGTACCCATCTCTGTGGATCATATTTGAGAACCACAGTGTATGGAACACGATAGAAAGAAGAATGTCAAGAAATACAAAATAAACCGTTTTTTTTTTTTGTTCATGTCCACCTACTCTCTCCTTTTTTAAAAATTGTTAAGTTCTTCAAATTTTGTTAACTTTCAAGTTCAGTAACAACTTGCTCTAAAAGATGTCAGGAAGTTAAGTCTAACAAATGTATAAATTCATGTGAGTTTATCCTTTTTCTCATATATCATAATTCTGCACGCTTAACGTACTCCAAATACGGGCTACTAAGGTATTTAGAGTGATGTTATTTTCCAATCAGGTGTCTGAAAATGTAAATATGATGCATTTTCCTTTGGCCGCGGCGATTCGAAGAGGTTTGCGAGTGTTTACTAAACTTGAGACCATTGGCCCTGCGTGATACTTACTGGTGTATTTTATCGATTCCGCTAAAGTTACGTTCGTCGTGGTATTAGAATACCTTTATCCCTGTTTCGACTTATCAGTATATGAGGACGGAACCCATCGAAAGCGCGTTGTAAAGCCGCTTTTCGAAAACTGGCCACGGCCGTTCAGACCGTGAGAAACGCCGGTTACGTATACTCGCCCGTTCGACCCGAGAACTGCCTTTTCTGCGCCTATCCTCGGCGGACGCGTGGAGGTCAAATTGTAGATTTTTGAAACAATGATTCGTCGCGGAGGGGAGCCGACCACCCACCCTGTGTTTCGCTTAACCGCTTCTCTATCGATCGCCCGAGGAAAAGGTTCTTCGCAGATGGCCTTGCTCCCTTTCAGAGCAAAGTAACCGGCAGTATAACCTCCTTTGGATCCGGTGGTGCTGAGTATTTTACCGAAGCTTAACGAGGCGGGGTGACAAGGGTAATTGTAACTCGGCCACTTTTGCATCGCCTCAAAGGCGCATTCTTTTTCATCGGCTGACAAAATGGATACACTGCGAGAGCTGCGAACGACCCTTTCCAAAATGAAACGGCTGCCGAAGTGGAAGCGATGTACGGCCGAGCGACAAGCGTCTGTGTAAAAATATGAGCAAGACTTCATCGTGGTGCTACGAGAGGTTCGGTACAGGTAGGTGTTTCATCTTTTCATCATCACGGAACTGCGGAGCAGTCGGTCACAGTCCGTCTCCATATAACTTTCTCCCGGGCAGTGAGGGTGATTCTCTTGGAGTAAGCTCACCACCCGTTGATCAGCCTATGGTCACTGTACTGCGGATAGGCATTGGGGGTTAACCTCTTTTCCGTTTCCATGCGTAGTGGTTGGTAAGCGCATAACTGGGGAGATGAGTGCCTACTCTGGCTTTAGCAAAGGACAGGGCCAAGCCAAACGAAGTTGCATGGTGGACTGGTTTTCAGCAAAGAGGTTTCTGACCTTCATGTCGTTAGACTGCCCTCATGATTGACGATGGCGAAAAGATTGTGACGATTCCTGATGCAGCGTATAATAATTAGGCAACAGCGAAGGAGCGACCTCGGGCCGGAGTCTGGGGCTTTATAAATGTCCAATTATTATTATTTATTATTTATTAGTAACATGGTCTTGTCGGGACTTGGCATGATTCGATAAACAGTTGGTCAAAAACGTGATGTATGATTCGAGCTGTTGAGGGGGAATATACTGTTCATATCCATAAAGCAGTACAGACAGGCAAGTATTTGAACGATATCCAGTTTGGTTAAGAGGATTGATCTGGGACTTCCAAATCTTCTCTAGCTTCCAAAAGGCAGACCAGGCGAGCCTTTCCTACGCGGTTGGTGTAGAGTTTCGGGTTAGAGTTTAGGGTTTAAGGTTATAGTGTAGAGTTAGAGTCCAGGTGTTAGGGTAAACCGCGGGGATGGCAACACTGCATTATGAAATGGATACGGTAATGTTGTAAAGATGACGCTTCAAACCAAGGGGCATTTGGTGACAGTAAGGTGCAACAAATGGGGGTATCTGGGTGAGAGATTGACTAACTGCCCTTAAAATAGGGGGTTTTGGGTGATTAATTGGCTAAATTTCGCCCAAATCGTGTTTTTGTTGAAAAAATTCAAGTCAGCAAACTCTTCTAAAGGGTCATGAAAGTAGAGGTCTTCTTTTGTAAAAAATGTCATTTATTTCAAAACACTAGGGTGGTATTAGGGTGATAGTGGTAAAACTTGATTTTTTAAAAGCTATGGGATTTTTGGATACAGCGATGCTGAATAGGGGGGGGGTCTTAGAGTATTATACGTATCAGTTCCGAAATGGGAGTGCCGGGGAGGAGGGGGATTTCTTCAACCCACGATTATAGGCCTAGAGCATGATATGGAGCAAATCATGAGGAACGCCAACTCCTCTCAACGTGCAAATTAAGATAACCCTTCCTTTTCCTTGACTCAGTGAAAACATAATCAATACACTGTACCCGTGGGGTTGTTGTCGAATTCTGCAACTTGGCATGCTAGTCTGCTCACTATGACTGATAAGCTACAGTGTCAATTGAGATTTTCGTCCAAATCGATTTGGACTGGTGCATATTTTTAATAATACTTCACATCTCAACTAAGTTCGATCGGCAGCTTGTGTGACACCTAACAGTGCCATGACAACACTGTTGCAAGTTTACGTCGATATGAATAGACTCAGTCCCTACTATAAAGCAACAGCCACTAGAGCCGTGGTGCTTACTACCAATCGACGACTATACAGACTCAGACTAATTTAAATTTGGAACCGATGCAACCCTCAGCCCAGACCAGAAATTCTTACCCTTGCCCCCATCACATCACATTGGGACCAAAAATTACGTCACAATTTCAACAAATCTCACCAATTTTATAATCCCATTCCACAGGAAGATCAAATTATTTGCCACATTTCTCAAAACCAACAAAATGTATCAAAAGTTTGGTGACGCACTCTATACTGATGATCATCAAGACCATGAGGAGTCCTATGTGTATGGAAGAGGGGGGATGAGTGGACTATAGCGAGAGTGGACCAGTTATATCGGCTGCTACAGATTGCAGACAGCACAATGTGACGGCCTATCACTACTGCAATTTATACCCATGTCAAAAACATTGGTCCACATACATCGCGATGCACCATATGCACATTCACGCATGTCTACACACATACTCACACAGACAGACAGACACCACACATACACAACACCACCACCAGAATTAACATGACACACACACACACACACACAAAACACACCACACAAATCAAATCCAGCTTGTCTTGTCTGCGTCGTAAATCCCATGGTCCCCTAGGGCCCCCCTTAATGCGCTAACGGGAGTGCCCATGACATAAAATGAAAGGAAAATAATAGAGAACTGTGATCTAATTTCATTATGCGGACCTTATGGAATATTTGAAAGTGATTAAAAAGTAAACAAAATTCGAACAAAACACAGTTCCCTTATTAGAAACCTAGGGGTAAATTACCACGTTAGAAAGAAGATCCCTGAAAATACAACATGGCAGAGGGGTTCATATTTGGGCTTAATAGGCAATATAAACCATATTTGACCATAACAGCAATCAGCTCAAATCTAGGTGATTGAACACTGCGGAGGAAAATGCGGAAACTAATTGCGTCCTTTTGTTCATTCCCCCTACTCTTTCCAACTGTGAACAATAGTGGTGCTTTTATTTTTTTTTTAAACGTTTTTGTTTGAAGCCCCCAGCCAACACTGGGGATTTCATCGTTTGGAAAGTACTATAGCTATTTAGAATGGGCCCAATGAGGCCCCCTTATGAACTAACGAGACCCCTTATGCAGTTAAGGTTAATTTGTGGAAGCGATATATTGAACTAGTAAAAACAGTTATTAAATAACTCAAGAATTATTGTTATAACATTCACTTTGCTGGCAAAAGGTATCTAATCAAGAAAAAAACATATTTCAAACTTTAACTACATGTAATAACCTCATTGATGTTTGAAAATAGCTTATTACTCTGTGTTGATGTCTGCTCTTTGTTCTACATGCCATGGCAATTCGCAATACGGTGCGACGCCAACGTTACATCTGAGAAGAACAATGTTTTCCCGGTGCAACCGTCATGTCTATTTGTTTGTCCAATATAATGGTCTATTGCGTGCAAATGTACAATAATATTTAAACGGCTATTTCAGTAAGTAGTAAACCTTTTCTTTCGCTCGATCAGGCGACTTTTTCAGTGAGCTGTTTTCAACATAACAATCTCACTACTTGCGTGATATTCCAATAGTGTCTGGGGGGTCCGTTCCCAAAAGTCAGTCGTAAATCTACATGCATGCATTTATGTCCAATGCTGAGGGGACCAATTTGTCCAAAGCACTTGTGTAAAAGGTCTGTTGTGTAAGTGGTTGTGTAGGACATACGCAATGAGTTGTATACACGTAGGGTTTACGCACAACGAGTTTGGGGACGGCCCTCTGAAACGGCAATCTCTTGGGGAACGTTCACGTTGTATTTATATTGGAAACTAATAGCGGCGCAACCGAGGATTCATGTTCACCAGGAGCGCAAACTCCCCGTCCGTCCACAAACCCTGGGATGCCCATGGATCCGCCTTATGTCCCGAGTCATACACGCCCAAATGGACAACCAGCTGCGGCACGGCAACCTCCGAGACAAATAACAAACCGCATCGATGACAGGCGACAGACAAAAGTAGTGTGGTTACCGAGGCATTTCCAAGCTTGTCACCGCGTGACATGATGTTTATCTTGACTCGCTACATTAGGACACCAGGCCTGAGATCCCTGAGTCGGACACGCCTGTAGTGCAGACGGATGACAAACTTCCACGCCGCGCCGCCCCCCTCAACGACGGACAACGCACCCCACCTCTTGGCATTTGGTTGTAGGCCGACTTTGTCTGCTGCAGCATTCTCAAGTGAGGATTGAATAGTAGCACTGTGCATCACATATCAGATCCGCTGTGAGAGCTAGATCTCAAATATGCGTAGTCAAGGTTTTATGTGGAATAGGAGAGAGAATTACAGCACCTCACTTACAGAGAATCGACACCGTATTGGCAGAGATCTTCGAACAAACAATTCGGGAATAGGCTGCACGCAGCTCGAAGAAGACCTGCCCGGAAAGCCTAAATTGATACCTTCACAGGCAGACCCGCTTACGCTAGTGTAGACAAAACTGCGAGGGAACTTGAACAGGTGGAGGAACGTTAGGTTCAGCGATTGGTGGAGCAATATTTGCATGTTGAAAAAAATAGCGACGGCCGACAGAGTCGAGTATGTAGGGAGGACCGATTTTCAAATGTATTTTTGAAAAGAGTCACAGGCATTACACGGTGGGGAAGGTCATTACATCACGATTTGGGCAGGGATTTCCCATGATGGTACAAGGCCAGAATGGTTGTGATTAAAAGGAACCTTAAATGTGTTAATGTCGTCGATGGCATCCTGGAGCCTGGTGCAACATATCTTCAGCATCTTGGACCCCCATGCCATTTACGATAATTGTCGTAAACAAAGGCAAGGAATAATCAGACTTTCTTCAAAATCGTGGAGTAGAGCGAATGCAGGGACAAGTTCAACATCAAGTGGGGGATTGTGCTCTGAGCCCAGATGTGGACACATTTCCTTCCTAAACTCCAGAACTAAATGGTTTGCAAAATATCCAAAACTTTTTATAGGCATAGGAGATAAGGTAATGTAATATTACTGACAAACAGAATCATATTCCATGCAGTAGTTTATCAACATCGAGGAGAATTCTTATTGGAAAAATCTCAAAGCAAAATTTGATGAAAAAACTTTGAACAAATTTGTTTAAGGCATTTTGAATTCAAGTTATTTACGTTATATTCCTACTAAAGTACCGTATTCTAGCATATAGTCATATTTGTAAATTATACTTGGATAAGGTTTTTCCAAATTTAAAAAAGACATTAAGAATCATATCGAATTGCATTTTAGTGCACTCGCTCACCTTTCATGAATTAGACAATTTTGCCTAAGGTAGCACTTGTAAGATGCTTTATGAACTGTGAAGTAAGGCGATTTTAATTAGCACTTTACAAGTCAGTTACCTCTTCGTCTTGATTATTTGTTGTTATTATTATTGTGTTAAGTAGTGTAATCCCAACGCAGGTATCAAGAAATACTGAAATAGACGGTGGTGCTAAATGTCTGCCATTGCGTGATCTTCACATCAAGGGGGAAGGAGACAAAACCCATGGGGGAGGATGTGTGAGGTAGAGGCCATTAAGATCATATAATCTTTAAGATTACCCTACCCAGTAGAAAAGTGTAACTTGTGCTCAACGGCTGGACAAGACAAGCACATAATAGACGCAAGAAAGCAAAAAAAACACTTTCCTTTTCATCCGGGCGTGTAGGGCCATTGTAATTACCGCATGCAATACAAAATTTAGATATTTTCCACCTCCTCGATTTAGTTGAACATTTTTTTCCATACAAATCGCCTTGCCCTTTCATTTAACCGCATTTTATTTTTTTTTTAAGAAAACGATAGTTTACTTTCTGGTATTCCGGCAGCGACCTATGCAACACCAATACTATTGGGACCGTACAAAACTGTAGATTATTTAAAAAAGCATTCCTTAAAAATAATCTCAGCAATGTACGGCACCAGGTTGCATGTATTGTCATATAGGTTCGCTGATGTTTTTTATCTTATATATAATAAGCAATAAAAGTTTTGGTTCTGGAAACACAAGAAATCGCCAACGTAACGGGCTCAATGTGCGTCCCTACATTACATACAACAAAAGCATCAAAACACAAGGTTTTTATCAATTATGTTGCCGGAAACAAGATCGTGTCAACACATATCAGCGTACCTGACACAGTTTTCTTCATGTCCCTTTTTAAAGTGATATTCACACTAGTGTTTCAAGAGTGATCGGTTCACATGGACCTGGTTAAGAAGGGTTTGTCGCATTTGCCATTCGTGCATTGCTGATAAGTTCCTCGCAATTTGAGATGTTTGAGTCGCTAAATCATTCAAAACCGACTCCATGTAAAGACTGCATTAATCCTTCATTTATTAAATGTAAAATGAAGAAAATAATCATTAACTCGTATGAGTGAAACGTATTCAAAATATTAACTCTCAATCATGGATTTTCAAACCAGACGGGTAAGATAAACCAGGTTTTGTAAATAACCAATGCGATTGTTTTACAGTATCTATTAGTGTGGTTTGGTGTGTATTCCCGTAGAAATTTTCATACTAAAATTGTTTTTATTGCTGTTTCGTTTCAATAGGGCCTAAACTGTCAGAACATGCTGGGGTTCAAATTTTCAGACGCTGCCCATCCCCCTTCGAGGGTGAAAAGATAGATATCGAGTCCAAATTTTGTTTTATAACGCGGTTCCGCTGATATAAGGGACAACTGTACTTTTTTATTACGGGTGACAGCTTTTTGTGAGGGGCACACAGGAATTCAAATTTGCAGCACACACCTAGTCCGTGCGTTCTTAATACATGTGTGCTCATAACGGTTAATACCGATTGCAGTGTCAAAACATAAAGGTCACTGTAAAAATAACGAACTTTAAAATGTAAAATACCGTCCGTATAGGGCATGTCGCACTATTGAATCCTGAATATATGTTAACAATGGTTTTGCGCTGTCCACACAAGCTTATATGGGGCCTCATCATTACTTTCATTCGTTACCTAAACATACGACTAACTACACTAGTCAATACCCCCTCATAGATGTCCACTAGGTTCTAATCGTTTGAGCGCCGTTGATAAAATATTTGGAAGTGACATTTTGCCTAAGCACATAAAACGCACACAACTGTGTAATTAACAGTTGTCTAAATTAAACTTCCTTAGTCTAAATAATCCGGGATTACTTGTCAAGTACATTTAGGAAGGTTCAAAGGGGGATGACCGTAATGTGAAAGTTTTCAAAACTGTACAAAGGGAAACAAATTCTTTCAATAATGGCTCCACTGATACATTGAAGAATATGCTTATAAATCTAAGGCGTTTTTAATTCCTAACAAACCGTTTTTTACAATTTTGGGGGAAAAAAAAGTGATGATGTAAAAGATGTAATAAATCGAATTTATTAAACTGTCAGCAGTTCATGCAGAAAAGTACAGTAAACAAAATATTTTTGTACGTGGCCGTTTTCTCCCTTTCAAGTCATGTTCTATTGTTAGGCATCGAAGCGACTTCTTGGATAGATTAAAATGCCTTTTCCCTATTTCACCAAATGGATATGACCCAAAACTTTCCTCCAGCTCCTATATCAGCGCGAATCGAGTATAATGTACACTAACGTGTTCGTCTCCTTATAAGGATTAGAAAAGGTATATATTTGCCTTACAAACAGCATGAAAATCAATTTTAGCACCAAAATCCAACGGAAACTGTTTCATTGACATAGCAAACCACACTATATGGTACTGTTATAGAGTACGAGTTAAAAGATAATATTGTGTCGTAATGTATATGATATCTTTTGATATGGATTTTTAGAATAGACCCTCTGTTTTCTTTTGGCACCAATTTTACTGGATTATATTTTATGTTTCGTAGTCCTCCACATAATCTTCATCAAGGTCACTACACAGACAGGCTTTTTGCCTCAAATAATGACTCAACTTATAATTTAAGAGTCCATATTTTTTACTCACACTGTACTACACATAAATCTCTACTACATAAAAAAAGAAAATTCCCTTTCAGTTGAGTAGTTGAGGCGATTATCTTGAATTTTAGTTGACTATTTTTAATTATGGAATGTCTTAGCCTGCCTTTAATGTATTTTGAGTGCTACTTGAGGAAGGGGAGTGATATTTTAAGAAACAGAATGTTTTATATCCCTATAAACGTCCTTTTCGGAAAAATGACTGCCAACCTGACGATCACCTCAAAAAAAAAGGAGGTAGCGTTATTTTTTTTCTTGTTAGATCTAGGGGCAATTATCCCCTAAAAACAAGGCAGGGGACCGCTCCGTGATTTTTGAAAAGTGCAAAAAAATGCAGTTAAGGGACGTTAGGGATATGGGACAAATTATTGCTATTACTACTATTCCTCAAATTTGCCATGATGCCTTAAAGGTGCATTGCGTGATTCTAACCCCTTCTGTTTTGTTGATGTTTTTGTAGATATCCTTGAGAAAAGCTTATTCCCAAAATTTCAGTTGATTCTGATCTTGCGTTTTGGTGTTATGAGCAAATGTTCGTATCACAATCTCCCATAGACCACTGTACAGTAATTTCTGTCCGTTTACGGACAGAAAATACAAAATTGTGAATTTCTTGCAGAGTTGATTGAATTTTCACGTACTATTGGGCACACATACTATACTTAGCCCGATGGTTCAGATGATATAAAAATCTCAACTTTTTTGAGGTAAGTCGGGGGACGAGGCTGTGGATCACGAAATGCCCCTTTAATTAAATTTTAATCATTGAAGCTTAACATTGTAATGTGATATAAAGGGTCGTTTGACCAGAAGTTTGTTTTCTACAAGTTTGTTATCAAGGGATATCGTATATTATAACCTAAAACATGCAAAAGAAACAAATATCAATGATATTTTACGCCTTTGTTACATCTAGGCTGGATTCCTGCAATTCCTTGCTTTATGGTCTTCCAGAAAGAGAATTGACCAAGGTTCAGCGAGTTCAAAATGCAGCTGCCCGTCTTGTCCTTAAAATCCGTCGACGAGAACATATCACACCAGCTCTCTACCAACTACATTGGCTTCCAATTAAACAGAGGATAGTTTTTTAAGATTCTCTCTTCACCTATAATGCCATCCCGACACCTTCTATTCTCTGATCTCAATCCACTGTAATTTTAACCAATCCACAGAGAAACCTTGAGATCATCTTCTTGCTCCCAGCTGAGTAAATCAGCCAACTCATCAACAAAGTTCTACGGTGATAGATCTTTTGCTTACGCAGCAGCACATTTGTGGAATAAACTCCCTAACAGTATCCGCTTAGCTCAGTCAGCAACTATTTTCAAGTCACGTCTGAAGACATTCCTATTTACACAGCATTTTGGCTCCTGATAAGTATTCTGGTTCTGATGCAGTTCAATCACTAATTATAATATTGTGTTTGTTTTTCTTTCTTTCTTGTTCTCTACCTTCATCCAATCCGGTTGCCTAGGATAGTTGTTATCATCAGAATAGGTAGGGTAGAGGTATCTAAATCCAGAAAAGATCAAGACTTAACCGATGTCGCTGTGGGGTACATACACACAGATCCTCCCCACATATGTTGTTAGTATGGGATACAACTGGGTTGTCTTTCTCTTTTATCTGTTGGTCACAATACATGTACATATATGTTTTAATTTCTACTTAAATTTTATCTTACGTTATTTTGAAATTGTGTATAATTGATGTATATCATTGTTTTAATATTAGAATTTTATCTATTGTTTTTGTATTTGTCGTATTGATAACGATATAATAGCTCCTTTCTATGTGAAACGCCTAGAGGCCTCTGTATTAGGCGCTATATGAAGATTGTTATTTTATTATTACTAGACAACTGCCACAGAATAACATACAATCTAAAGTCTAAAAATAATGGTGCAAATGATTGTACAGGAAAAAATGCCCCAAGTATTGTAAACGATATACCAAATGCAATCTAGACTTCTAGACTTCTTAAACTGTTATCATGTGATGTTTTCTTAGTATAATGAGAACAGAATGTTTCTGTTGCAATTTTTATTTTATTCTGCACTAGTTGGCTACAACGTGGAACGGGGTTGGTACATTTACTGCACCCACTTTGCCTGCTCCCAGTTGAATTCAGCAGCCTTGACGGAATAAAGTGCAGGGAATACTGTACTTTAATTCCGTCAAGGCTGCTAAATTCAACTGGGAGCAGAAAAAGTGGGGTCACAAAATGTACCAAAGCCACTATCAACGATTTCTTCAAAATGTAAACAAATCGCGTCCCCTATTTTTCACCAAAGTCAATTTTTTGTACTGTTGTATTGGAAATGGTTGTAGTAAAAACCTCTGTAAGTGGCTAAGCTAAACACGCCGTAGGTCTATTTGTCAAGAATGGCTATTTTTTCCCCCCGTTTTTCTGTGCATTGGGTTTACTAATAAAATCGGGATCCGACTTTTATTACCCAACAAAACAGTAGTGAATGGCCTCTTCAAGACCACTTTAAAATTATTCAGTGTTTGTTTTTCACAAAGAACAGTAATATAAGGTGTTGATATAACCTAACACTAGCAATTTAAAGACAAAATGGGCATTTTGAATTTGGAAAAAAAAAATGACTGATTCTGGCTTTAAGAAGCTTTTAAAATAATAATAATATAATAGCAGAGATTTATATAGCGCCTTGTGCTATTGGCCTCTAAGCGCTTTCACAAATGGCCGCTGATCACTGTGGCCCAACCATACCATAACCATTTAGGCATCATTTCAAGGGATGCAGCAGATCGGGATCAGCGCTTTCCCTTATCAGCAAACATACATCGAGATAACTATCGCAGCCGGGACCAGCTTCCCAAATATCGCATGGGTAAATCGGGACAAATAAGCGGTTAGTTTCTTGTCCAGGGAAATTACAAGACAGCTGAATCTCACAGGGCTCGAACGCACGCCTATACGCATGGATGAGCATACACTGGAGTCGAGCGATTACCTGATTGAGCTATCTTGTCCAAAATAGGAGCCATAAAAATGAAACAGAAACAGAGAGTATTTATATGCAATTCAAAAAATGGTAACGAATTAGTGTTTTGTTTAGTATCTCACCCTACCCAAGGAAACACTTCGGATACATAGGTGTACTGATTATCAACTATAAATTTACTTCGCCTATCTTTGTGGGATCTGCTGTTTATTTCGCAAGTAGGAATGTCAGTCAAATTATTTCTAAGATTTCCCGAAAAGAAGTTCACAGACTGGCATTTTTGGTCACGTTCACATAGCCTCGTGCAGTGTGTTATTGAAGTAGAGCTCACAGTATCTATGATATCGCCCACCAGACGCCGCCCTGGTTGCGGAAAATACTTCCAGATTTTGCCTGTAAAACGAGAAAAGGAGATTAGAGTGTTATTTTATTTTCAAGTTAATGAACAATTTAAGACAATTGCACACTGGTGTTAAAATAGCACCAAGGTGAGTTATTAAAAGCCTTTTACGTTGATGATCTTGAAATAATACAAAATACATCGGTCCTCGGACCGCTTGTGTCGCCTGCCATCGCGGTTTGTGAATGATATGCCTCACATGACCTTTGACCTTGGTATCTGACCTTTGACCTCATAGACAAATGAGGGTTTCCATGTAAACTCCATAAACCAGTTTGGTTCCAATTGAACTTCAACTTTTCAAATGAGGTCAACTTTACATTTTCAGCCAATTTTACAACTTGACCTCACATGACCTTTGACCTTGGTATCTGACCTTTGACCTCATCAAAATATGTGGGATCCCATGTTGCACCTGTGACTCAAAGTATGTGGATAATACAGGCAAATGTTAACCCTTTTTCACACCAACAGACAACGACAGACCTCAACAACAACTACAGTGGACAAAGTGATCCATATGTGTCTTCCTGCATTAAGGCAGGCGACACAAAAATGAGGATTTTTAACACTTAATAGTGAAAAACATGATGTTAATAAAATATTCAAGCTTTCCCCCAAAGAATCTACCCAAAACTCAATAATCTTGAATCAAAGATAGAATATGTTAGGATACCAACAACTGATTCGTGTTTGGGTCGAAAGAGTTGATCAGCTGATGTTCTACGGGCCCTGGAAAATACCAAATGCTTACAGCGGTAAACTTCGCAAATAAACTTTTTCTTTCTTGCGCATTGGTTGTCGTTCACGTCTGGTTCCTTTGTTCCATGCCATCGTAGTTCACCACAGTCTTCGTTGCCTGCGTTGTTAGGTTCATTGGATGCCCACCATGGCATCACGTCAAATTGTTCATCTCCGTTTAATGCAGCCCATGTCCATTTACCTGATGGTAAAGTATGTATATTTGTATTTAAAATTGCCTAGTCCCTTTGGGTAACTCAAAGAGCTTTTAGTTGGAATTTCAATGACGTAGTTGATCATCATCAATAGTTTCAATAAAACAGTATTGATGATAACATATATACAAGCAGAACTAAAATGCATAGCAGTATTTTTATCTTTGTTTGAAACGAACCTTTGGAACTGCTTGAGGGTGTGATCCATTGGTTAAAACTAAATGTCACCGGTTCAAATTTCCAGTGGGGACACTACTTGTTGATTCATTCAGGTATGCAATTCTGGTTTTAATATGAATAAGACATATTAAATAAAATTGTGGTCTTGCAATGGTTGATTTGAAGGAGAATTGTCACTTCGTCTAATATCCAGATAGATTTAATTCCGTTTTTTTATGTCGTTTTGGTCTAATTTGTAATCATTTTTCTTCTAATCACCACATCGACTAATATCATTTCGTTTAATGTCCATTTGATATAATCACCAGATTGTCTAAAAACCATTTTGCCTTAATGTCATTTCGTCAGGTGCTAATTTGGTCTAATCACCAGATTGTCTAAAAAATATTTCGACTAATGCCAGCGTTAAGGTTATGATTTAGGGTTATGATTAAAAATGTGATTGTGGGTTTAGACTAAAATGGTTATTAGAAAAACTGATCATTAAACGAAATGGGTTTAGACTAAATCGTTATTAGACCAACGGGTTATTACACTAAATGGGTGTAGACCAAATGATATTAGACGAAGTGAAAATTAGACCTGTTGGTTATTAGACAAAATAGAATTAGACGAAGTGATAATAGACCGAATTGAATTAGGGAAAAAATATAGCACCTCATCCCTTAGAGGATGTTAAATAGTCATCGGTTCAAATATACAGGATACGTCTGTACAAAATAGTTATTTTAGTCAGTTTTGGAAATACCATCTCGTGGTTGTACTATTACATTGGTTGGAATCTCTAGTCAATTATTATTGTTGTATCGTGGCATAATCTTTTAATACCTTCACGTTCGATATCGTTCCATCCAATCCAGAAGCTATCAAAGTAAGATTGTACGCTTATCTTATCTAAGTAATCCAGTTCCCGTTTGGTTTCTATGGACACAAGATCTGCTCCTCTGTTTCTGCAGTACTGACGAGCTTCCGACCAGCTCTTCTTATGTGTCACGATCGTGTATCGTCTCCAATCCGTTTCAGGTTCTTGGGTATGTTCCCAATTACAAATCCGAGCTACAATTTCCAGTTCAGTAAACTTAAGTAAATACTAGTAAAACAATGGCTTTACTTTGTCAATTATGATAAACATACAAACAGAAACAAAACAAAAACAAAAAACAAATTAAACAAAGACAAACATGACAAACAACGGCAGACACCCCACACCCCGACACACAGACACACCGTATTTGGTATACTGACTTTCTCAGCAGATGTTAACATCTGGAATATTAATTAGTCAAAAAGTGTCTTATTTGACTAATTAAATATTAGTAATGCACATTATTTTTTTATAATCCCCAAAATAGTGCTAAAAAGTGGCTTAAATTAAAAAGAATGTTTTTTAAAGATTTCGGATTAAATTTCATAAATGCAAGTGTTTCTACAACTTGATAATTAGGGCTTTTTAATTACAAAATTCGTCAAAAGACTAATTAGCAAATGACCAATGTGTACTTAAACTCGTCATTTTGTACTTGACTAACTAATTCTAGTCATTTGGTGAGTCTAAAGTCGTCTTAAATTAGTCAATTAATTTGTCATTTGACAAATTAAAATTCGTCAGTCATTAATTTGTCATTTTAAAGTGTAAATTTAGAGGTGCTAATGAGAAGATTTGTAAAATCATGAAAAACATTTTAAAATATTGGAAGGTATCTTCCAGCATAGGAAACATGTTTCCAGCATTGAAGTACATGATTATGAATGATTAAACAACTGATTTGCATGACTAATTTTTAATTAGTCAAATCAGACACTTTTTTACTATTATTAATCATCACTTTATTGATACCAATTTAAAAATGACCAGAATACACTAAAGGAATACAATGAGCCCAGGAACAGACCTTATTACTGGTCATGCAGGGCGAAAGAAAATTATATAAATCTTACAGTCATTAAAATTCACATATAAATTAACAAACACACTGAGTTCAAATTTCTAAAATATTGCACTTTTCCCAGGTTTACTCATCTTTGGCATGATAAAAAACGAACGAGGAGATGACGGAAAGTTTTGACAAATTATCTCTAAATGATTTAAATGGGATAGAGGATTTAACAGCAGAGTGGAATTCTTTTACCTTCTTCAAAGGTTGTGGGGGCTTGTTAGAAATGAAGCCGCGTGACCTATCTCAATCGCAAAGTATGTCACTTCGAAATGATTATCTGGAGTCGAAAATTAAGGGACGAATTCAATACTCAACTGTCGGGCGTTTCCCGGTTCTGCCCGTTCCGCCTTGGTTCAATCAATTATATATGATTCTTTGCTGATCTAATCGTGATTTAATGATTCAGAGATTGAGCGAGTAATGACCCCCCTGGAACCGGACAGAACCGGAAAATGCCCGCCGGTTGGTATTGATTTGGTCCCCAAAGGAGCATATTTATTCGACTTTAGTAAATATTGCGCAAAGAGTTCAAAAAGACCGAAAGTTCTCAAAATATAAGTTTACGAAAATTCTGCCCCAAAATACAAAGATTGGTTGCGGAAGATTCCATGGGGAGAGTTGTGCCTGAGGAAAAACCTGGAAAACTCTGTATATCGTGAGTGAGTTTAGGAGGGTTCACCGATTTGAAACTCCAGCCCGAGCCACTTTGATAATATAATTGAGAAGTTGTTATGACGCCAGGTGTAACACCCTTGATCAAGGAATGTCTTACAGCAATTGAGAACATGCATGGTTCCAAACTTTCTATATTTTACAATGCCTGCAGGTACTCGTGCTGGACTTTCCCCATCTGTGAAGATTAACCCTGGTATTGACACAGTCAGTGCATTGAATTTACAAGAAATTACATTCCCTTCGGGAAGATAAAAAAGATAACAGTTCCAAGAAACCTGCCTTGACGCAGGGGATTTACGTGTTCTTCAAAAAAAGCCATGAATCTGAAATTAAGTCTTGCAAAAAGATTTGGCTTGTTAAGGATATGAGATTTGGCCTTAAAACTCATTAAAAATATTTTCACATTTGCAACAGTTATAGATTTCTTTCTCGTCCATTCTCAATTCTAGAATCTAAAAAAAGATGAACTAATGGGCACCTTTGTTATAGTGGCTAAATGGGTAATTGTATGACATTCGAGTATAACAAGATGGGGGATGCCAAACCATTTTTTAATAAAACGATTGGTAAGATTATAATATTAATAATAATATCTCAGTGTCAAACATATTTAGTTATTTTGAAAGCAAAGTGCCCTCAAATGTTTCAAATTATCAGATATTTGCAACACATATTGCACTCCATCCTAACAGCAAACAATCCGAAAGCTTAAGCACAACAATGTGAAGCGCTAGTCATTTAAGCAAAGATCGGAGGCGATTTTTTCGGACCTGATTTCTATGAAGTCGCTTAAAACTCTAATTTAGAATGCTGTGTCCTAATCGGTCCTATAGAGAAGCCACAATGTGGAAATAATAATTGGGAAACTTTTTGCGGAAGACGTCCCCTGTCTCTCCAACAATGTTCAGTAAGGTATCGTCATCAGCAGTAGCTTGCCAATTCTCTCAACTTGATTGATAGGGGCTGGGGAAACTAACAAATCATTTCTTTACAAAAGGCAAAGTTTTACCCAGCTCATGACTAGGTGCAGGGAGGGTAAGCTTCAGATAATCCCCTCCTAAAACTTCTTCCAGGAATAATAAAGAGTGGGAAGGATAGCGTGTGGGGCACAGAGGGAACCGTGTATTGACCTTGGGAAATACGAAACTACCTCTGCAAAATTTGGCACATAACTTTGATCACAACGAGGTTTCGTGCTTACAAAATCCACTAGGGTAATTCACAATAAAGGTCATGTTTTTTATTAAGAGACACAATTATTTTTAAACCTGTTCAATTTGTTAAGGAAAATCGATGTATGATATTTTTACTATGTTTGTAAATTATGTCGCAGGCCCATCACTCTTTTACACCTATCTCTAATTCATTACTTAATTTACACCTTAGTAAGAATTTTTGGTATCCCGTAAAATAATTAGTTATAACCCTACATTAATAATCAATAGTGAATTAGCAATATTGAAGAGCTAGATAATAGTGAACTTACCCTGAACTGGTTGTTTGGGAATGGCAAACATTGGCCCAGAAGGAAATACGCAAAATGATGGCTGATATGGTCACACATTGACGATCAACGAATCTGTAATAATCGACCTAGTAGAACTCGGATATAATAACCACTGGTGGAGATCTTACTTGTGGGCTCGTTGAAGTTAAATTAAAATACCAGGAGCGTTTTATTTTGTCTATATCAACCTTCAGGAAAAAACAAAAACCTTTGGGATCATAAATATTCAGCCCCCACCCCCCCCCCTTTACTTCACAAAACACTGAATAACCTGTTCTTTGATGACAGTATTGATTTTTTCATATTAATTAACATGACAATCAAAAAGAGTAGCGACCGACCGACCGAATTGAGTTCGAAAGGTTACTAACATCTTTTTCTTATTGCCTACCATTATGGGCGTTGTGACGCTATAACGAGGCAGCATTTACTATACATTGTATTGTCACGACATTTGAAGAGGCATATGTCTAGAATTATTGTTAAAGCTCGTTCAGTGAGGTAATGGTTAACCATGAAATGTCCAATCAGCATAGTTCAAACTCTCTGTTCCTCAGGGCTCCATTGTAGGCCAGCAGGTTTTCATAATTTATACTTCATACAGTCCTGTCCTGTAACCATTATTGATCATGATGTTAACTTTCACTCGTATGCTGATGATACTCGGATTTCCTGTTAAAGTAATCCAAAGTTTCCTGGTGATTGTGAGCATACTTTCAAAAAGCTTTCAACAGCGCTGGATATCTGATATAAGCACTTGGATGTCAAATAACATGCTAGAGAGAATCAAGAAAAAAAAAGACAGAATTATTGTTATTCGTCACGCCCTCGTGTTTGAGAAATCGGCCTCATACTATTAGATCTGGGTGACACCACTGTTCCTGCATCTGTGTGTGAAAGAAACCTTGGAGTTAGTTTGATTCCACCATGCGTCCGATTGGAGCTATCTGTAAGAGTGTTAAAATTACCATATTCGCAACATTTATGGCGTTTAGTAAGGTATCACTTTGGTGATTGCAACCATGCTGTACGGGTCCCTTTGTCTTGGCTCTCGCCATTGACTAAGCCAACTCATTACTATAATCGCTCAATGAACTACATCTCAAAAGGCTCCATGTCCGCGGGCTCCAGGCGCTTGCAAATAAAGCTGCGCGTGCGGTCATGACAGAGTTCGTCACACTTTGGATCACTCTTTATTGGTGCCTGTTAAGGATCGTATCAGGTACAAAAATCCTCTTTATGTGTCTAAGTCTCTTCCCACGGAAAAGTCCATTTTTTTCATACCTGATGGTCTAATTTGTATTATGTGTTGTATAGTAATCCCGATGGTACAAGACTAAGGCTACGGTCTTTTGATGTTACCCGCTTGTTATCCTAGTACCAAACATAAATTTGGCGACAGATCATTTAATTAGTCCTAGGCTGTGGAACAACATTCTGCTAATATTAGGACCTTTAATGTTCGAGAGACACCTTCCACAGTGTCTGAAGCATTCTTATTCATGATGTTTAAATTTGTTAACTTTGGATTTGTTAGTAATTTATATTACGTTGGAACATTTTGCTCACATTTCACATGCATGTACATGATTTTCCTTCTAAACTTATTTTTTAATAAAATTTAATTTTATTATTTTATAATAATTTGAAGTGCCGTTACATGGTCTTCACAGATACAGCCAGTGGAATAAACAGAACAAATGCAAAAAACAAAACAACAACAACGACAAAACGATTGATACAAATTCATCTTCCGTCTACGTCATTAAAATTTCAAATGCCCTATAGTGTAGTGCGTGAAGAAGAGGTAGAAATATATATTAAAATGTTCACGGAACAAGGCTTAGTAGAGTAGCCTGTTATAAAATTCCGAGATCCGGAATTTAGGTATACACGGTATACTATGGCACTTTTTACTGTGCCTAAATGTTACGTATGAAACGGAAAATCCGATTCCATCTCTAACCCTTTAAAAGAACAGAGGTGATCTTTTGAACTGTTCGCTTGCAACTCTGAAAGTAGTGTTTAGGATTCGTAGTGGATTCTCAGAAACAAAATAGTTATATTATTCAAATTCAGTAACAAAGTTACAAAAAGTAGACAATATAGACAGTGATAATAAGATGTGATAATAAGATGAAAGGAAAGTGGAAAGAGAACTATAATTGCTAGGACCTCCAGTGGACAACTCCTAAGAGCTTATAAGAGGTGGAGGGCCCTTTTAAAAATAATTACTTAAAATACAAATACTTACAAATCCCATACGAGCATTATCAATTACTATAATTTGAAACACTTGCATTTAATCCCAAACCCGAGATAGTATTTAATCTTAACAGTTTATAGTATAAATATGGTACTTAATGTGGCTTTTAGGTTAGTGTTAAGGGTTGTTCAGTTTATGTTTACGGGTACACCATTTGAACTAATCTCCCAATTCGTATTTCCAATAAGCCGATGAAAAACTTGAACACTTTAAATTAACAGTAATTAAACAAAGTAAACATTCCAATTAATCGCATACATTCTTGGAATGAAATAACCTCAAAATAACCATCGACATTTAGAAGAATATTGAGTAGACGTGTTGATAATTAGGATTTTCTTAAGATCATATTATAAACGAGTAATTTCAGACCCATTGCATTTGTAAGAAACAGGCAATCAAACATAATCCACAGGATAAACATTTAATTGAAGTACGAATCTCTCTGCCGTCTTTATCATTACCGTTTACACACACTATAACAATCAATATTTAAGAATATAATTGATTAAGAACTTGTTTCTAATTAGGATTTTCTTAAAGATCTTATTATAAACGAGTAGTTCATACGCCATTGACACTTGTGAGACGTCAGGCAAGTGAAACAACGATCCGCAGGATACACATTTAATTGAAGTACAAATCTCTCTACCGTCTTTATCATTACTACCGTTTAGATACACTACAGTGTGCCAAAAAGTGCAACATTCAGAAATTATTTTTTAAAGGTGAAAAGCACTTTCAAGAAAACGTGATACAATTTTTTGGTAGAACAGTTTCTTAGCTACATAAAACTCTTTTCCTTGATCAATTTGGACGATTTCAAAGGAAATTAGAGCAAAATTACGAAAGCATGTCAAAATCACGTTGGGCCACTCCCACACTCTGTGTTGGGAAGTTGTTCTGGGTAATGAGCACGGTGAAAGCTGTTGAGACGGTCGAACATTTATATACAAGGAATGCATCCCTCTGCTGGATGTGGTATATGCCAGCCCAGATCAATCCTTATGATATGGTTAAAAGATGATGGAATTAAGTGTCTTCTTGTGCTTGAATTTCCTTAGAGTGTCGTTCTTATGTTTTTGATGTTTGCTTGAGTTTTTTTTTGCTGTTCTTTGCCTTTCATTGTTGCCTCTTTTTCTATTTAAGCTCACTCCATGTCTCTGGTAAATGTCACAATTTCATTTTTTATATTCTTGTTTGGTAAGCGACTATTGCTAACACAAACGAATGGTTTCTGGCCTCGTTTGTGTCAGCAATAGTTGCTTACCAAACAAGAATATATAAAAAAAAATGAAATTGTGACATTTACCAGAGACATGGAGTGAGCTTAAATAGAAAAAGAGGTCTGAATGAAGGTTATCAACTTAATCACGCACTCTTCAGTTAGAGCAGGAGCAGAATATCATAGGGTCCTTATTTAAGGAGTTCGTTCATGCCCGCCTACATCTAAGGTTTGATATCTGTGGTAGTTAGTATGGACACTCTACATCAATGCAAGGTAGTTAATTACTCCAAACATGTTGAAACATTTTCCATATTGTCCTTCTAGTCATAATATGGCATGTTGTAATATAATTACCTACGCATTTGAATTGCATACTTAACCCTTGTCTACCGAAGGGTGGGTGGTTACCACCCCCACCCCCTTCAGGTTTTTTCCTCGGCTTGCCTTCCTTGGTACCAAATTATTTAATGTAATTATCAATTGACATTTTTCGCTCCTTTTCTTCCAAAAACAAACATCCACCGGGGTATAGGTTTTTTTTTTTTTTTTTTTTTGGGGGGGGGGGGGAATTATTTTCCTTTCGGAAGAGAAGTACCACCATGCCTAGCACGACACAGGAATGTCACAGACACTTGATTTTCGTACCAATAGATAGCTATTTCATTCCATTGATACCAAAATGAGTACCAATATGTCGTCCTAAATTTTTCATGTCAGCAAAACCGTCAATTTCCATAGTATACAGTGTGGAATAGGGGGAATTCAAAATAGTTAGGAATATCCGATTGTCACGCGGTTTTGGCTCTACTTGATGAGAAATGACTAGTTTTATATATTCATAGCATTTTAATGCTATGATAATATGTTTGAGTGAGTAAAACTGCAAAAATATCAATTTGCCACCCTATAGCCATTTTTTATACTTCCTCAACCTATGTCGTCCTAGTGACGTCATAATGGATATGTTTGTACTTATTTTGATACTAATATAAAGAAGAAACTCTAAGCTATCATGTGGTACCACATTTATAGGAATGGAATGTTCAGTAACGAAAATCACGGGGGGTGGTAACCTCCCCCATTCTTCTGGAGTTTTGTTACAAAAAGTGGCTCAGGTAAACGTGGTTTAACAGAATTGTTACGACTACATGTAAAACTTCGAATACAAGGGATACAACACGCTCAGCGATTGAATGTTTTTAATTTTGACTATGTACAGCTTACACTACCTTTAAATAGTGCGTGGGGATGTTGGAACTTTTAATTTCTTTCTTGGTTTATACAATGACCCCATGGTGTGTACTCTAAGTCCTGACTGTAATAATTGCAATGGTTAAAACAAAATCTCCTGCATTGAAAACCTAAAAAAAAGAGTCAGACTGACTTTACACTTAAGGGGAAACTATCTAATTACCCGGATTCTTTTAAATGCGCTTGTTTTCATATATACAAAAATAAGTAATAAATAATAAATAAATAACATAAATTTTGCAACACCCATGAAAATATTTTATTGCCTAAAAATACAGGTTATTGTGTAATAATACTATTCTAGCGAGAGTAGATAAAGAGCATAACATTAGTTTCCAAAGCGTATAATGTTATTTTTTTTGGCCATGTTTTTGCGTGTTTTAAAAAAAATCATTTACCTCTAATTTACAGCTCAAATAATATTTTTTTGCTGATTTGGTGTTGCCTTATAAGCCTTCACATTGTGGTAACAATTTCTTGATAAAAATTCTTCCGGAAAGTTGAGCACTAACCGGAGTCTTATTTTCAGATTATTTTAGGATACAAATTTCTCTAAAAAAGCAAATTATATGTTAAATATATGTAATATTACTCTTCTAGCGACAGTACACATAAGCTGTTGACTAAAGTTAAACCATTTTCCGCTGCTGGACCTGATAACATCCCAGCATATCTACTGAAAGAGGGCGCATCTGAATTAGCATCACCACTGACACTTCTCTTCCAGGCTTCTTTAAAACAAGGAAAAATACCAACACCATGGAAGTCAGCCAATGTATCACCAATCTTTAAGAAAGGCTTTTTTTTTTTTTTTTTTTTTTCCTCAACCTATGTCGTCCTAGTGACGTCATAATGGATATGTTTGTACTTATTTTGATACTAATATAAAGAAGAAACTCTAAGCTATCATGTGGTACCACATTTATAGGAATGGAATGTTCAGTAACGAAAATCACGGGGGGGGGGGGTAGTAACCTCCCCCATTCTTCTGGAGTTTTGTTACAAAAAGTGGCTCAGGTAAACGTGGTTTAACAGAATTGTTACGACTACATGTAAAACTTCGAATACAAGGGATACAACACGCTCAGCGATTGAATGTTTTTAATTTTGACTATGTACAGCTTACACTACCTTTAAATAGTGCGTGGGGATGTTGGAACTTTTAATTTCTTTCTTGGTTTATACAATGACCCCATGATGTGTACTCTAAGTCCTGACTGTAATAATTGCAATGGTTAAAACAAAATCTCCTGCATTGAAAACCTAAAAAAAAGGAGTCACACTGACTTTACACTTAAGGGGAAACTATCTAATTATATATGTTTTCATATATACAAAATAAGTAAATAAATAATAAATAAATAACATAAATTTTTGCAACACCCATGAAAATATTTTATTGCCTAAAAATACAGGTTATTGTGTAATAATACTATTCTAGCGAGAGTAGATAAAGAGCATAACATTCGTTTCCAAAGCGTATAATGTTATTTTTTTTACCATGTTTTTGCGTGTTTTAAAAAAAAAAATCATTTACCTCTAATTTACAGCTCAAATAATATTTTTTTGCTGATTTGGTGTTGCCTTATAAGCCTTCACATTGTGGTAACAATTTCTTGAAAAAAATTCTTCCGGAAAGTTGAGCACTAACCGGAGTCTTATTTTCAGATTATTTTAGGATACAAATTTCTCTAAAAAAGCAAATTATATGTTAAATATATGTAATATTACTCTTCTAGCGACAGTACATATGAGCATAAAGTGTAATTGCAAGGCTCATTAACATTTTCAGGGTTTTTTGCCCGATTTCTGCGCTGTTTTTAAAACAATTATTTACACTTAATTTAAAACTCAAATATTAACATTATTTTGTTTGCTGATATGTTGCCTTATAAGCCTTCACGTTCATAGAGAGCACGTGTAGTCTAATGGAAAAGCGCTGGACTCGTAATCATTAGACCGTTAAAATTGTGAGTTCAAGCCCCACTGTGATCAACGTGTTTGTGTCCCTGGGAAAGATACTTAATCTCAATTCGACCCAATCGAAATCTGGGGAGCTGCTATGGGGAATATTACAATCTAACTGCTGATAGGCTTGTGCGCTAAGGCATGTCTTTGAGCAGCCACCTAAATGATTTCTTGAAGGCGGCGTAATAATAGCTGTCAACCGCGCTTTGAGCCTGTTTTACGGGTATTAAGCGCTATATAAACTGGTTATTATTATTATTATTATTGTGGTATAAATTTCTTGTATAAATTTCTTCAGAAGTTGGGGCATTAACCGGAGTCATCACTCGAAGGACACGAGGAGAATATTTAGGGGTACAATTCTCTAAATTCGTACTTGGATCGCTTGTAGAAACCTACTACTGAGAATGTTTCGAAGGTTTTGTGGACCAACCATTAGAAAAGAAAACCATAATGGACAAAAACCAATAGAAGAAAACGAAACGCTAATTTTACTTTTGCCTGTTATCGTAATCATCCTTAAGAAATCATGCTTAATTAATTTTCTGTACCACAGAAAATACTAAATCAACAATTATAAAAACCAAACAACAACCAAACAAAACCCGGCGTATTCACTTCAGTTTGATCCAATACATTTGTAAGCATTCCAAATAGGCAAAAAAAAAAAAAAAAAAAAGTTTGGTGGGTTTAAAAGAAACTGGGCTCATTCTTTCGCTGGAAATGTCCTCGCGCCTCTTAGGTGTAAACGCTGGTCCAGATAATGTCCATCTTAACTAACATTATACTAACAATCTCGAAAAAGTAGTTAACACACTTTAAAAAATTGCTCTTATACATTTGCATAATTCACCATTTTGAAGGTCTGAAACTTGGTATTTTTGGTACCAAGCTTGAAGCCTTTTGCTAATCCCATAAATCTCCCTTTCCACCAATCAATGGTGAGTATTGTTAGGCGCCAGTAAACACAATTTCAGGTTTCAACTTCTTTTTCGCGATGAGAAGGGGGAGATATTACCGTACGTTTTAAAAAAGGACCAAATTTTTTTTTCTCAACACTACTGTCCAAGATTGTATTTGTGCATGACAACAGGGTGCGTTATCTCTTCTTACTTTTAGGTCTGTAATTTTTTGTAACTTCAGAATGCTACATTGGATTTACATGAAATTTTGAGTGAAAATGTGATATTCTTTAAATTGACTATTTGCGCAATATGTTACCAATTTATCACAGTCACTCTAACACTCCACAAGCTATCTACACGACTTTTTTGGACCCATTCATGCACCAAAAGTATGACATTCACGTGTTTTGAAGTCACTTAATAGGAAATTTGTATTATCTGTAGGTTGGGTGAAAATGTGAAAGTTGTTCGAAAACAGAAATTCGAACAATAATAAAAGAAAACAGTAAGCGACCTAAAGTAGGATCAAATAGCATTACACTCAATTTAGACTACTATACGGGTTAAACAGATGGATGACATTTGCGGCCGTCAGTCGGCCAATATAAGTTTAATTAATCAACTCCAGGAACTGCATAACCTACAGGTATTGAGTTTTCAAATTATCTCAAGGATTTAGAAATTGACAATCGTTTGCAGTTGAAAAATTATTTATTTATTCCTTTGAACTCATTTTTAATCATCTAAAATGGTTATATTTGATGAATCGAAACCAATGTTACAGCTCTTATAGACTCGTTGCAGGATGGAAACTTAAAATTAAGAATAAAGGGTAGCAGTATCATTTATGGGCAATAATGTGTCCGAGGCAAAACATGAATAATGGGCAAGGCGCAGCCGAGGCCATTATTTGAAAGTTTTCCGACCGAGGATACATTAATGAGCCCATTATGGCTGACGCTTTTAAATTTCTATTCCTTAGTAATCTCATCGTTCGGTTGCAGAGCAGGCGCTACAATCTTCTTTCATTGGGCTGCGGTCCTGGGGTAAGTTGTAATTTGGTCTGTTCAGCATTATTTTCACTATCCCCAACAGGTGACGCACATATATAGAATGACGTACGCTGCGAGCTTTTTAAATACCACAGGTGGTGTGTAAAGAGCGAAAAGTTTAGCTGTTTCGTCCATCTGGCATGCGAGTATATTCCCAAGGAACTTAAGCTGTCAGATTCTTACACTCTCATAAGAGGCTTTGTGCTGGTCATGTTGTATGGTGATATTGGTATAGTGGTCGTTTCGTTTTGTGTTCATATTTGCGGTAAGCAAGAGGTGGCGAAGGCATTTAATTTGCTCTGCAATCTGGTTAATGACCCCCGACTCGAATCCATATACTGAAGAACTCACTTTGGTATTTATAGGTATGGATGGGATGCTCCAACTTCCAGAAAGCCATCCAGCCAGTACTTTGCGCCTTTTTTGAGCTACGTGCACTTGGATCAGCCATAGACGCCAAGATATCTGAAGTCGGTAATAGGATTGATTGGACTGTCGTAGACTTGGAATGTAGAATGAGTATCCCAATTTATAGTGTCTGAAGCTGAAGCTGTCCTGCTCAAGTGAGTTTGAGCCCGTGAGGGGGTATACTCTAGAAGGGCAATGTCATCAGCAAAATTTAGATCGTAGTTTGGTGGAGTACCTGCTAGATCGACGTGGGTGTGTTACAATTCCAGAGTCCATTCCAGCGGTGGCTTTCGTTAAAAGATAATCCACATAACTACTATGATGAACACAAAGGGCGCAAGTACATATCCCTGCAGGACTCCTGTGGTTACATCAAAAGGCTCTGAAATGATTCCATTCACCATCACTGCACTTCTTGAGTTCTGTACAGGGCTTTGATGGCATTGACCACTGCTTCATGAATGCCATAGTGACGTATTATGGAGAACATGGCGGTCCTACTGATGGAATCAAAGGCTTTCTGGAAGTTGATGAAAGTGACAGTGAGAGGAAGTTGGTGGTCTTTGAATCCCTCCATAAGTCGTCGAAGAATGTATATCTGCTGCGCATAACTACGGCCTGTACGGAAACCGGCATGATTGCTCCTAAGTATTAGATCAACAAATGGCCGAATTCTGCTTAACAGCTAGAATTTTGTTGTAAACTTTAGCAGCTACTGACATCAGAGTGAACCCTGGTAGTTTGTCATGAAGGAGGGATCAACCTTCCTTGCCAGGGGTACGATGACATTTGTGGTCCACTGTTGCGGTGGCGATGATACTTGTATGTACCTCAATGCAAAATTTGTGGATAACATCTATCATCTTTTCTCCTCCTGCCTGCACTGCCTCAGCAGTTATTGCACAATCAAGACCTGCTGCCTTATTTGTTTTCATGACTCTGATAGCGTCCGCTGTCTCCTCTCGTGAAGTGGATGGGCAGTGGGGATGGGCAGGTCCTCCACAACAGATGGTGGCTCTTCAGTTGGTGGGTTGCTATCATTGTTTAACAGAGAGCTGAAATATTTTCTCCATTCAGCCAGTGATTCTGCATCACTGCTGGACTGTGTCATCTCTCTCTTCTTGACTTTGATGTATTGTCTCCTATCTTTCCCCGAGAGTTCATGGATAATTTTCCATGTGGTGGTGTAGTCTCCCAGCTCATTGTCTAATTTGGAGTTTTCTATCTGTGTCGATGACCTAAAAGCAGGCTTGTTTTAGAAGAAAATTGCCCATTCTGACCTTCTTGACAGAAACAAAAGGGCAGTAATTGACCAATCAGAATGCTGCATTTTCAAAAATGGGCACTCAGCTGGATTTCGGTCTCAGCAGTAAGAACGAAGATTACAAACGTGAAAAGAACTGCATACCTTATTTAGAGCTGCAAGAGATTACAAAATAATTGAATTACTTAAAGATACATGAGGAGATTTCCAGAAAGAAGCGCCCCCAATTTTTCTCGAACCTAGATTTTTTACATATTTGAAATGCTTACCAATGTATTAGATCACACCTGAAGTGAATAAGCCGAATACGCCGTCTAAGATGATGATATAGTAGTTTCTGTCATGCACGACAGAAAGTCAAAGCATGGTTTTCTATGGGGAACGATTACGATAGCAGGCAAGTTCAAAACAAGGTTTGCGGTTTTCTTTTGCACCTATTTTTCCAATAAACCTTCCAAACGTTCTCGGTAGGTGGTCTACAACCGATCCAGTGAAATTTGAGAGAAATTCATATCCTAAAAAATATCCTCCTGTCACTTTAAGCCTCTCGTGTATTGTATCAGTCTGCATATCCAGAGATTGTTGAACACTATGCCGCTCCTGGTGAATATGCTTGGTACACCATAACACAACAAAAAGACGAAATCCGTAACCGCCAGATTACAAAAGAAATAGTTGGTTGGCGTATGCATATCTTTTTATCGCCATATGATGTACGATATAAATGACCAACAAATTTAACATAAATCATATGGCCGTATAATAGCTTAACAATGTGATGGAAACAAAAAACGTCCCAGTAATAGGTAAGATTACTTCGTCGTTGCTAAGAAATGTATCTTCACTGTCATTTAGTGTATCATTTGCAAAAACTTGAGAAAACATAAATTTCGGGTTGGAACACCGAAAACTTTGAATGGGTCACATTTTGTCCGTGAGGTGTGACCCACCTATTACTCATTTACGTGGGTCAAATAACGCACCTGGGTAAATTATTTAACTCATTCTGTACACCAAGAGTGTCGCATTACACATCTAGACAGCCAAACATATCGGTTGACTCACTTTATTATGTCATCGGACTCGCAAACCATGTGGATCACCTCACGCACGGACAAAATTGGACACTATTATTTATCATTTAGTAGACATGAATGGTGAATACTGATTGGTTAATGTCCCAATTAATATTTTCCCGTATTACCAGAGTAATTTTTCATTACTCACTGGATATGAGCCCGTATTACGTAATGCTTACACCAAGTATCAAGTCCCCCTACTTTACATGCATTCAAATCTATAGATGTAATGATCTTGCGCATCTGTGGAAGAGACTGTTTTGGTCCAGCACCATCTGAAGTGCACAATCCAAGATGGCCTTTTTGGTTCAACACAATGGTGTAACTGCTGCTGGCAATCTACTTGATACATTTTTCCCTACATTCTTTATGTACAAAAACATTTTAAAGTTCCCCTGTGTGTTTTGGAGGACTAGTGACCTTTGTGATCTCTTTCAAAGAGGTAAGTTAGTGTGTTTTCCTTAGCTACAGTGCCCAGCTACAGTGCCATGCTACCCTGCAGAATTCAACTCTCACTGACTCTGTGCACCGCATAGGCAAGACTACTACTGAATCACTGTGGCCATGACATCTTGGTCTAGGACTGTCTTGTTGGGAATTGGGGAAAATTGTATGTATCAGGACAATGATGACTGAGTTTGTGTTACTGTGCAGTTAGTCCAAGCCTTGTTGATTTTGTACATTGTATTCCTTTCCTCCGTAAACCAGGCCTAGACTAAGCCGGTGGCCAACTCACAGTCTGAGCGTTCTGGCTTCCTGTACTTAGATGGGTTAGCTGTGCTAATCCAATTTAAAATAAATGAATCACTTTAATAGGCTTACCACTTCAAATGTCTACTAAATGATAATTCGTTACCCCCTTTTGTTCTCACGCAATACGGAAAATAGCTATGGGTTTGTTTCCATATCACATTCGGGCTATGCCTCCATGTGGATATTGGAAACAAACCATAGATATGTTCCGTATCGCGTAACAAACAGGGAGACTAATAGTATTTTTGACCACACACAATTTTTTTCTGTGAAAGTCCATAGTGAAAATACCACGCGGGAAAAATATAGTAAAAAGTAATATATCAACACTTTTAGAGGCAAATCAAAGCACGTGTTCAAATCATTGTTTGGTTTATGCAGCCCCGTATAGCTGACATGACGAGAAGTTCGAAATTCAATAAATCTTCAATGCAGACAATTCCCCGTATATACATTCAATAAACACTGCTCAATAAAGACTCCCTTTTTGATATACAATTGGGGTGAAGGCAGAAATTACAACACAACGGCCTATCTTTTGGAACACATAAAGGGATTGTTTCTTCTTTCCAGCGGGCAAGACTTTGCAGCTTTGAATCAGATCATAACCATCATATTTTTACTCTTTGTTTTGAAGTTCTGAAGATTTTCTGTGCAATCAAAATCAATAAAAACATTTTGTTTATTTTTCGTAAGCTTTTACGGGCGTACCGAGTGTGAAGTTCTTGCAACTAGAATAATAGGACTCGCACTTTATTATGCATGGACTCTAGAAGTCTTGTTAGAATAAAATTTTCATAATGCTCCTCGAACTTGACAATATTTAATTTATTAAATAAAAATCTGTTTCACGTAATCAAAAGCAATAATAGTTTTGGTGTCTAAAAAATCCGCCGAATTTTCCTTGAAAGCGTTGGTTAATCAGATAGCAGGATCGCGATACCATTTTCCACAGCGTATAAAAACCCGATTACACAGACAATGTTAAAGGGTCGGACTTACAATGACCTCCTGGCCCAACACAAGTGATAATGTATTTTCAAAGGGACATGACATCAGATAAGTTCCAATTACTATTCCAAAGAGAGTGTAGGCTAAACATTGTTGTCAATATTTGGATTTTTCGATTCTTTCTCATTTCCGTCTTTTATTCAATCTATCCAATTGTCCTTTATCTTGACCTGCTTTTTTCTTTTTGCCGTTTTGTATTTCTTTTTCTTTTTGCCTTTCTCTCTTTCGTTTTTCCTTTCTCGATTTCATTCTTTTCATGTTGCCTTTCTCTATTTCGTTCTTTCTTTCTGCCTTTCTCTATTTCGTTCTTTCGTTTTGCCTTTCTCTATTTCTTTCTTTCATGTTGCCTTTCTCTATTTCTTTCTTTCATGTTGCCTTTCTCTATTTCTTGCTTTCCTTTTATTAGTATCTCGTTTGCTTCAGGTTTCAGTATTTCTTTCTCAATTTTAGTTGTTATGTTATTTCTTTAACTGCTTTAAGCATTTTGTTTCCATATTCTGTCATTTTAATTGTTCTGTATTATTGTGTAATGAACTGATTACAAAATAGGACAAAATTTCAGGAAGCAAAAGGAATTAAATGGTAAGAAAGATAGAACGATGTCTCTGCTACAATTATCCACAATTATGGACATATACTTCCACGCATGTAAACACATTGCAATGAATCAATTAAAGGACCTTGTACATTGCTCGAACATCACCTAAAGTCACCTAATAGTTAAAGCAATTCGAGTAGTTGCGTTATTTTTCTTACTACAGTCAGTAAATTTTGATATGTTAGATACCAGATAAACTAGTGCGTACCAGTTGACTTCGTAATTCCAACGATCGTAGTGCCTCCGTCTGCCTACGCATCTCTATTTTAATGATCATTGATAATAGTTACGCTTAATAGAGTAATATATTGACATTTATGTCGTAATGTTAACTATTTTTAAATAGTCTTCGTTAGTGCCAATTAATTCAGAACTAGTTTTTCCTCTCTCACGGGAGATGCCCCGAGTCATATGTTTTTGGTTCGTGTTTTTGTCACCATTTTTCAATTCCTCGTTCTGAAAACTGGAATTGATTTCTGAAACCCGTTCCCGATAACGGATACAAAATCGGATTGGTGGCGCTATTTACAAACATTGATAATGTAGACCACATCAAGGCAAGGACCAGGCCTTCAAAGAGCTTATAATTATTGTTTTCCGACCACTGATATTATAAGAACTATAATTTGTCGAGGCAGCCAGCGAAACTGCAATAAAAATACAACTATTAAAAATAATAGGTGAGGGCGCAGCTTACGTGACGGGGGGGCTTTTGGCGCTACGTTGGAATGAATGAAGTTGATTTTGATTTGGATCCCTTCAGTTTGAGCCAAATTTTTAAGTAACAGACGGTAATAATTGTGAGAGGAATGATGCACACAACAGTCAGTTGATGGAGAAGTACAGCCACGGGGGGACACCATACTCAATAAAGGACATGGTGCATCTACCTCGATGATCGACACGTGACCAAAGGAACGTCGTTGATTGGATCAGAACATGACCAATCGTAAAAGAGAGACCCTAAGAATTATTAAATTGACTACAAGCTAAGACACAAAAAGGTTCGGTTGTAAATTTGTGTAACTTCAGTCTTCAAATGACGTTTCTTTGACTATCTTTCAAATATTAATGTCAAATTGTATGAAAAATGTAATTGCATTTGCATATTGTAACCTTCAAACCAACAACATTCTTATTCAGTGGGCGTAGTTTATCATGTTAACAAGAAACTTGATTGGTTTAGATAAGAGAAGATATCAATAGCTTCCCACAATGCATTGCTTCCAACAAAGATTTTTGTGAATCGTTAAAATGCAAGTTTGTGATCAGTGTTACTTCAGCCATGTTTCATCTCTAATGATTCACATGCGTACCTGTACAAAAACAACCTTTGGAAGCAATTGGAAAGCGTGGCGCACTGGTTAGAGTATACTGGTCTGCTTTTGGTGCAGAAGGTCCCCAGTTCGAGCCCCGGCGGGGCCACTTGCTTGGATTTAATTGGGTACTAAATTCTGGATTTGATTTGTAAGAACTATTGATTAAAACTGGAATTCCGCTCTCCCCATGGTTCATTTGGACATTGGCAAACCATGAGAATATCCCGTCCTTCGGAGGGGACGTTAAGCCGTCGGTCCCATATACATGGAGAATCACGCCTGTATAGGTAGGGTGAAAAATCCTGGCTGTCCCAATTCGTCCTGGATCCCTGGGCATCATTGGAAAGCAGTGTCTGAACACTGAATGATCTACCCAGGCTAAATAAGACAAAAAAAGCTGCTGATATCTTCTCTTGGTTTAGATCAAAGCCCTGCCCATCCATTACTGGGTAGCACAAGGTACGCAATCGGGCAGACACGTTTAGCAAATCATAGCCACCATTGCGGAAGAAAATCATGCACAAGTGATACTAGTTTGGGTAAACTGTGTCTCGCCCATTTGAACACATTATGTTTTCAATGTCACCAAAATAACAAAAAAAAATCAATTTGTACTCAAACAGCAATAACAAAGAAATGATTAATTGATGCTTTCAGCCAGAAACTCCCCGGCGTACGTTGTTTAAACAAAATCATATACCTGACCAGATAAAATAGATTCGATCGCATTTGTCAATTTGCGCTGTGTCAGTATTTTCTAGTTGCGCTGTGTCCGTTCTTGTTTCGCTTTGTCGATTTGCTCGCGCTCGTGTAGTTGTTCGTGGGAGCTTGTTGACTCGCGTTGAGTTTTTCCTACACATTAAAAATACAGGGTCAATTATGCACCGACTAAAAATAAAATGACCCCATTTGAGCTAAAACAACTAATTTAAGGGTTAAATAGTAACCCGAAAAGGTCATTTTAGCCGAAAGTGGGTCATTCATTGTTAGTCGGTGCATAATTAACCCCGTATTTTAAGTGTGTACACATAAATATTTGCACATACAAGAAACTTCTTACAAATCGCGAGCGCAACCTTATACGTGTACAGTGCATAAATGTGGTCCGATTAGGTACCGTGTTTGACCCCCGGGGGCACTAACCTAAAAACAAAGGGTCCCATTGTGAGCAGGTTTTGAGTCACATGACCCCCATTTCAGCCAAAAATTTGATTTTTTTACTACTTTTGTAGCCTAATTTGGAACAAAATTCAGTTCTCAAGGGTCCCACATAATCAAATTTTAAGTTCGCAAGACCCATTCGCAAGTTTTGTTCAGTTAGCAAGGTCCACTATGCGACACACCCCTACCCAAATGAAGTTGAGTGCCCCCTTCGGGTGTTTGACTTGCTATACTGGACAAAATTGCTCCTGTGCGCGGGCTTTAATTTTTAACGTAGTTGTAAAATTTTCGCTTCGGCCCACTAGAGTGAAGTATAGCCATCTTGTGAAAAGCTTTTTATCGGGCGAATCTGACATTTTACTGTTAGGACATTGGATGGTTTACCCCATTTTAAGACATATTAAGCCATATTCAGTCATTTTAATAATTTCTCCACTTTCTAGACTCTGTTTTTCATGAAGTATTGTCTAGATGTTGTTTTGAGGTATATCGCTGACTAACAAGGTGACAGCATAGGAGCCAATACATATCCTTGTGGTACCCGGTTCCTAGGGAACGATGGAGCAGGACGGACTACTCTGCCCATAACTGGTCTTGAGAATAAAGCGACGGTTTGCAAGCATGTTACATATGAATGTACAAGGGACGATCCGGGATGTCCTGAGAAGCTTGGTGTCAGTCCCTGGTGCCACACGGGTCATATGCTACAGTAAGGTCCACCAAGATGCGCCTGCCTTACGGCGCTTTTCAAGGCTTTCATCAAGATCATTGTGAGTTTTTTCAATCTGGTGGACAGTGCTCCGGCCCGGCGAAATCCTGATTGTTCATCTTTAGTCAGGCAGTGGAGTTCGACGACGGGCTCCAGCCGGGCCAGGATCATCTCTCAAGGAGTTTGAAGGAGACCCACAGTAGTGATATTGGGCGGTCGTTCTTAGGGTTGTCGACAGGCTGTTTGTTTTGGGGAGTGCAATGATAGTAGCTCTCCTCCAGATCTGGGTAAGGACTGGTGGTAAGGCAACAGTTGTAGAACTCCTGGAGCAATTCTAGACATCGTGGGCCGCATTGCACCAGGTGAAACTCTGCTTGTATGTTATAAGGGGCCTGGGCCTTTCCACTCTTAGTTGGCTAATAGCAGAGGTAAGCTCATTTAGTGAGAAGGATGTTGAAAATTACCCGTCCACGCCGGGGCTCGACGGAGTTTGGTGATCTCTTTTTGACAGAGCGAGTGTGATCCTTATCAAGGTTCTGGAAACGACCATTTGCGAGGAGTTGCTCAGCAATTGAGTTGGCAGTCACTGGACATTTCTATGGTTGGGAAATTCTGCCGGTGAGGCGGTTATAGTATTCCAGGCCTTCCGGCTGGAGTGGGTGAAGTCGATTCCTTGGACCGTCTCCTCCCAGCGCTCGCGGCGTTTCTTGTCCAAGCAGTTGGTCGGTCTGAAGCCTTGGATGAAGCTTCTTCCCCGGGTTCAGAATTCAGGAAGTCATTGTAAAGAGTATCACATTCCTCATCCCAAGATGGGAGATAACTGCGACGGGCCAGCAACGTGGAATGGTCTTCTTTGCTATGTTAATAATGAGTTGACACAGTGCTGTGTAGTAATTATCCAGGTTGGAGGAGGTTGGAGGAGGTAGGTGCGGGTACGTCTGCATCCATCAGGTTCTTGAACTGGTCCCAGTCTGCCTTGCGGACGTTCCACCTTTTCACTGGCTTTGTTGTATAGGCTTAGCAAGGATCTCCTGAGCGATCAGTGCTATGTTGGGACTTCGGAAAGCGGGCGAAATAGTACGGTGAATGGGGATGGGTCCAGTTTGCAAAAGCGAGGTCCCCCCCAGGTGGTAGAAGTATTCCCCTTACGGAGTTGAAGGTGTCTGTTTGCTTGGGGTTGTGCAATAGTTGTACACCGGATTTTGAGGCCAGTCCTCTAGGGTAGCTCCAGCAGGGTTGTTTTCCTGTAACCCCGCTAATGCTATTACTGTTAAAGTCGCCGGCAATCAAATGCAAGGTGCTACTCATAAAGTTGGTAGAGAGTCCGCTTGAAGCCGATGGTTAGGTGGCTTGTAGACATTGGGGACATGAACACCTGCAATTCTTGCGTAGTTTGCCCATTCCAGGGTGGGATCTGCAGGTGAGGTTGCAATTTGTTTCCATGGGCTGATTACTAGCAAAAGCGTGGGACAATCCCCGTGGGAGAGCTATTGCGTGTGGCAGCTAGGGTGTAGCCCGCAAAGGTTCAGAATGGTATTGTCGGTAGCGATGTGGCTCATTGGAGGAAATCGCAGTGACTGTATGCGGAGTGGAGGTGTGAGATGTTTATCTTTGCCCAAGTGAGACCTTCAACATTTAGTTGGAGCCCTGAGATGCCATCTGACTTGACCACCTGGTGATGCCTGCCCTAATAGGGTACGTGTGCCAGACTGGCATCAGGATAGGTCCTCTGACGTGGGCATGATAAAATACAGTGAGATTAAAAAAGACCACAGTGAATTAAAAAGGACATACAGTGGAATTAAAAAAAAAAGACACCAATGTTTTAGAGGCCTCAGTTATATCATTCGCCGAAAAATCAGTGTTACCGGGGTCACCAAGAGGAGGTTGATAATGTTGAACCGGCGACGTAATTCAACGCAGGACGACGAAAATGGCGTTTAACACAAGAACACGCACTCCGTATGCGTGTTTCTCACGCTATGCACACTGTTTGACCGGCTTAAACCTTTGTGGTTTAATATCAGTGGGAGTACGAGTAAAAAATTCATGTTAATATACACATTGGTGATTAAGTTATGGAAAAACTTAAAAGTTGCCTACCATTACCTGGATGTTTGATCGCATATTCAGTCCCTATCTGTTTTGGGGGAGTTATTTTTATGGTAAAATATATCTCTGTTCTTCCAATGGCCTAGGACTATCATTGGAGGCAAATTGAAGAAATTTCATATTTTGTGGAAAATGTGCCAGTGCCGCTTTTAAGCAATTAATAGCACATTTCCTTTAAGAGAGGGCCCCAATTTCAAATTTGAGAGCTTGGCACGGATATGTTGATAATTGTCTCGGAAACTACACCTGCGAACGAGAATGCTCACAAAAATGCGTATTTATCATAAAATAAAACGATTTTGTAACTAGTAATTGGGAGCTAGAATTGTACTTAACGGCAGAGCTTGAAATGCTAGTTTAGGGTCCGTCCATGGTGAATAGTGCCACTCAAGAAAAGAATCTAACTGACTTGCCTGAGCAATAAAGCAACTAATGGATGGAGTAGACAGTACATGGTGCTATTTCCCGGCTTATACTGGAAGACCGTTTCCCGCAGCCGTATGAATTATTATTAATTATTCTTCTTAATTACAAAATCCCTTCGTTTTGAACAGATTAGTCATTTTCGAGCTTAACCATTCAAAGGTATGTTTACGTGTAAAAATATCAAAATTTTTGAAAAATTTGGGGGTCGGCTCTTCCAAAAAATTGCTATTATTGCTTTAAGGACCCCATCCGATCCTTTCATGCCATCAAAGCTGACCATCTGGTACCATGGAAAGCCTGTATTTTGTCATTTACCTACAAAAGTTTTTCCTGACTTATTTGTCGTTTTTTCCGATTGCTACAGGCTAAAATAGGTTTTACGGTAAACTGGGAGTAGACTCTAGGGGCTATTGTAATACCCACAATTACCGCACACATTAAAATGGTTATGACGGTGTAAAGAAACTGAATGTCCCCATGAGAGAGTGTCCTAGCTACCATTAGCAACATGTACGGAATAATTAAACCGCGACCTTGTATACGAGGCAATTTGGGCTGAAAACAAACGATGCATAACACAATGGGAACACATAGACAGATGGGTCGTAGGACTCAGTCACGCGGACACGGTAGTTTATGACCACCGGTGTGAAAAGAAGATATTACCCGGTGCGGGGGTCCATAGACGGATAACGGGAAAATATAATAAAGCGTGAAATATGTTGCGTTGAAGAGTCAGTCACTGAATTCGATTGCCCTATTGTTCCCCATTATTCCCGGACTATGAGTACGCCGACAATAATTACTCTACCACCGGGTTCAAATGAAATTTTTTTGAAATTAAATCTTTTGGTGATGCCCCCTTCCTACGAAAACAGAGAAACTATATGTTGTAATCGAGTGGTGGGCACTTTGAAGAAAAAAAGAGTGACAACCAAATAAGATATAAGTTTATAGTCAAGCATGTACCTGTACTGTATGCTAAAACAAGCTCGTAATACTACGAATTGCCCTTAAAATGCAAAGGAGTCTACATTCACTTAGCGCGAGCGAAAACAATATACGGTACCTAGTGGCCGGAGAAATATTTGTGTCTACAATTCATGTAGGGGTGGGAAAAAACTGAAGCAATAACAGCATTTTTTGAAGAGCATTTTTTAAAAAACTTCCAAAATTTGAGATTTTGGGCAAAAATTAGCGATTTTTGTAATTGGGATCCCTGATTGTAATTTAATGCAAAGCTTGGAAACGCCACATTTATGTCGACCATGATGAAATAGGGTCACCTCACAAATAACAGATTTCTAAATTTGACTTCCATGACCGACGGAAACAACTTGACGTTGGCTTTCTTTTTTATTTCCTAATGATTTGTCTATTATTTCCATCCACGGTCACAGTCTTACTTCGTTCTCTTTAGTCTTTCCTTACCCTCGTCCTCCTGTGTATATTATTTATTATTTCGTCTATATACTTCCCGGGTGATTTTCCTTCTCTCTACACTCTTTATTCCTTTATTCCCTCGTCTGCATTTCTCTGGCCATTTCACTCCAGGAAGTACTTAATTCATTCTATCAATGTACCTCGTACTTACCGAAGTGCCTCGTTCCTTACTCCCTCCGTCCTCTTCCTTGCTTCATAGTTTAAGACTGTTTGTTTTGTCCGTCGGTCTTGTCCTTTTTGTGACCTGTATCTTGTGATATTTAATTTGCAATAACAATTGGAGAAATTAAAAAGAGGCAACTGACCTTTTCACGCCCTGCGTATAGCAGTGACCTCGATCTTCACATTCACAGTTTAACTTGTTCCTATATGCAATGCTGGTAAATATTGCTGTTGACATTTCTTTACATATTGTTGAATTATATCGGCTATTGCTTGATTTCTTGTCGTGTACCTGTACTGCTGTGAGCTTGCAGTTCAAATAAAATTGATTGAAAATTGAAAAAAAACTAATGGATGAGCTTAGACACGTACATAGAACAATTTCCCGGAGGCTAAGTTCATTTTGGAGGGCGTTTTCAGAAGCGTTGGATTATTATCGGAGATCTCCGATATGAAGTATTCTATTACAAAATTCCTTCTTTTGCGACACATATAGAGTTTGATCTAGACAATGCGCGGTATTTTGTTCATAGGCAATTATCAATGCAAGTGTGCAAAATTTCAAAATATCCGGAAAATTGGGGCGATCTTTCAAAATGTGAGGTTATTGCTTTAACCCGAAACCTTGCTCTTGAGAAATAAATAAAAAATTTTTTTGTGGAATAATTCAAAATATGAATAGAACTAAAGATAGTAGTAACCTAAAAGGCACACTCCAAAGTTTGAGATGATCGGACTTTGATTTTGATGCAAAACAAATGATAGTATAGGTTTCCCAGTTAATTTCGTACTCGTTGTTAATTGATTATAAACAGACCAATTGGATTTCGCCCTAAAAATTGTGCGAATCGCGAGAAACACAAAACCGATTATTTAACTTTTCAGTAGTAATGATGGTTCATTTTTGTTTCATTGTTATTTCAACTGGTGTCGTTGATATTCGTCAAATTCGTGCAAAATTCGTCCCGCGTGGCGATGATACGGAAGAGAAGAATAGCAATTTAGTCTTTTAAGTGATTTTACAAGACTTTGCTTTCATATTCGTCGGGTGGTAATCATTAAATGAAATAAAGCGTTTATTTCAGATTGGTTCTCACCTTATAGGCCATATATCCAATTAATGTGCATGTAAAAAGCAGCCTTCGTTCTAAGAGAAAAAAGTGCGGGTGGGGTGCACTACGCTTATTTGTGGGTGGTCATAAAGGTTTAGAATTCTGCCATTGATAAACGGGGTTAAGCCAAAATAGTACCAAACTATAAGCATTCAACAAGGTTTAAAAATTCAAAACAAAAGATAAACATGCATATTTTTCCTGGTTCAAGATTAATTTTTTTTATAGCGATTGACAATGTTATACGTGGTCCAAAAAAAAGCAACACTTGGTGGCTGGAGCTATAAGTTTTGAACAAAAGTACGTGACTAGTTATTCTTTTGTTGTAAGGGGTAAGATGGGAGTGTTAGCCAATATCCCTGAAAAGTTCTTAAAGGTAGAGTCAATATTTTTAAGATATGATCCCAGAAATAAAGTAACCTGCAGGACCCATATATCCAAATTGAGGCTCTATTAACTACATCACAAATACGGCACTGTACGTTTCCGCCCAGAACCACCAACATGAATCTCTAAGTCCAACTACCATTTTCCTTTTTTTTAAAGACAGCTACTGCAACCGATATTAACATATGAATGTTTCCATTGGTAATAACAGCTAATAAACTTGCATATTATCACACTTAAAAGATTGAATTAGGAACGTATGATCAACAAACTCTTCGTATTGTCCAAATAAGACAGCATTGGATTAGAGCTAATCATTCATCATTTTGTGACGGCATACAGAGTTATCTTAACCCAAAATTTAATGACAGAATGAATATACTGATATTGTTATTGAGTTTTGTGTTGAAAACATAGGTTTTCCTTTCATAAAGTTGAGAATGTAACATTATTTTCATTAACAAGCAAGTTGCAGCCCAACGCATTTATCATTTTATGTAATGTGGCGTTTGTCTATGACTTAGTCATAGTTTTATGGAGTTTGTCTATTGACTTAGTCATAGTTTTATATCGTCTTGAAACATATTTTATCACCAATAAATTAACGTTTTAACAATATCATTAAGTAATAATTATGTTAATGCAGTCATTTGGCCCAGAAGAAGTTGTTCTGCAAGAAAATTGGGCAAGTAAATGTTGATTGCAATCAATATTGTATTTGCCATTCTGTTCTTCATTGGCAGTCTTGTGGTTACCAGCCCCTCACTTTTGTAAAATGGGTTCCACGAGTTACTTGATTTCTGGGATCATATCTTAAAAACTATTGACTCTACCTTTATGAACTTTTCAGGGATATTAGATAACAGTCCCATCTTACCGTACAACAAAGAATAAGTAGTCACGTGCTTTTGTTCAAAACTTATGGCGCCTGCCACCAAGTGTTGCGTTTTTTTTGGGACACACGGTATATTTCCTTATTTAACAAATTGTTAAAATTCACTTATTTGCGTAATTTTCAGGCGAAAAGACCCCGGGGGCCGCTTGTATTCAAAGGTGGATATGATGCGTGAACAAGAAAACGCATAAAAAGGGTCTCTTTTTCCAAAAGGCGATGTACGCGCGTACATTGATTAGGGTGTCAAAAACAGCAAAATATGGAAAAAAAAGGGTATGTTTTTTTCGTAACCCTGAAATTGTGATGTACGCGAGATCAAAATCATGAAACATATTGTAATTTGGAAGTAAAGCAACATGAGCAAAGCCAGATAATAAGGGTATATTATCAACACAATGCATTGCTTACTTGTTTAGAGTAGCAAAACCTGACAAAAGACTTGTTTATGGTAGCAAAAACAGACAAAAATGGTTGTTTAGGTATGTTTTTAGTTGGTGGAAATACTTGTTTAGGGTGCATTCGGAAGTCCATGTTCACGTATCATATCCACCTTTGAATACAACTGCCCCCCCCGGGGAAAAGACTCAAAAAAGATAAGGCACAAATTAGCACGTTTTGAAGATACATTGGAGAAAAAAACATTTTGAGAACCATCCCCAAAAGAACCATATTTAATGTTAATAAAATAGGCCTACACACACGTGAATAAATTGAAAGAGACGATAATGAATATCAATGAAAAATGACGAATTTGCTTTTTTAATACGCCGGTCTTGATATTGACGGACGAATTCGACGAGCAATTGGACGAAAATCAATGATACAAAGTCGAAATACAATGACACAAAAATGAATATCAGTTACCGAAAAATTAAATTGGTTTTGCGTTTCTCGCGATTCGCATTTTTAGGACGAATTCCAATTGTCTGTTTTATTAAAATCAATTAAAACAAGTGCGAAAATAACTGGGAAAACCTATATTACGCGCCATAGGATACTGCGTATAACAAAAACAAAAATATAGCAAGTACAGTATAGGCCTATGGAAAAGCATTATGAATATAATCAGATTAGAAAAGTGAATCTGATTATATTTTAAATACTTTAAATTTATTGCCTGAGGTAAGAGGACTCCCAAAAAGTGTAGTTTTGATGTTAAAGAGACATGAGGAGATTTCCAGGAAGAAGCGCCCCCAATTTCTCGAACCCGTTTTTCTACATATTTGGAATGCTTACCAAGGTATTAATATCCACTGAGGAATAAGCCGAATACGCCCGTCTTTAGGTAATAAGATTTTTGTGATTAGTAGTTTTTGTCTGTCGTGCACGACAGAAAGTCAAGTTGGTTCATGGTTTTCTGTATGGGAAGAGTACGATTAGCAGCAGTTCAAACAAGGTTTGCGGTTATCTTTTTGCACATGTTTGTCCAATAAACCTCGAAACGTTCTCGGTAGGTGGTCTACAACCGATCAGTGAAAGTTGAGAGAAATTCGTATCCGAAAAAAAATCTCATCCTCGTCACTTAAATGGTTACTTACGAAGATAAAAGGTCAAATACGGTCAACACAATTGGATTATGTTGCCCTATGACCTATTTTGTCGAAATTACATGTTAACCTATGCATTTGCAGATAAATATTCCCATTTTGACCACATTCACGGACATCTATGCGAACTGACCCATCAGGGGAATGCTGCATTTTTATGGGAAATGTTTCTTAGAATGAAGGGGACCCGGTCGTACGCTTAGGAATTTTTTACGGAGGTGCGCGGTCTCGACAAAGTTAGCACCTTTTTTTAGAAAAAATGGACTAACCTCTAAAATGGCATTGGGACGTTCTTGAACATTCTCATCATCAAAAAAAGTGGATGGACTGGTGTCATAGTTTTCTCTATTCTAAAATTTTTGACATTTATCAACACAAAATATGCAGAAAGAAAGGGCTTTTCCCCTTTTGTGGAATGTGGGGGGGGGCCACACGCTCTTTCACCAAACGGACCGACTGGCCTCCGACTGCGTTTCGCTCTGCCCGTCTTTAAGTGGGGCGGACATTTCAATTTCGGGGTGCATCCGCACCCCTCACTCCCCCCCCCCGTCGTTACGGGCCTGATTAGATGGCAACCGCTAACCCACCAATCGACTTTGACGGTGACTGTGCTACCTTCACATTATACAGAAGATTTTTTAGAATGTTTTTTAACGTTTTTGCGCACCGGAGGAAAGTCACTGTGTGTAACCCCTCCCCTTTGATAAAGCGAGGGTGGTTTAATGTCCCAATAAGTCCTCCTTAAAAGTGAGATTGTTGCTGTAATAACACTGTAAAAGTAGACGAAAACTTGGAATATTTTTTCCGATGTACAATCGAGATGTCAAGTAGTACAAGTAACATAATTAAAACACAAAAAATAAATTGTGATTAATAAAAATGACAAATCCCTCATGAAGTTTATAGAAAGGTAAATTGCGCCGATTATCGTAAATCTGGCCGACCTATTAGCGTTTTGTCACTGAAGTAGCAATCTTCGTCCCAGCGAATCCGTATTCATTCGCAATTTATCTGGGTGCTTTAAGGTATTTGGACACGCAAAGCTTTCGACAGGGGGGCGATTTTGGGTTGGAGATTTGTAATTTAACTTTATCTTGGGGTACAATTAAAGAGTCCATAAAATGAAACCAAAAAAATCAGTTTCGACAGTATGTCGTGACCCACGACATTTATGGCACTTTATTCGCCAAATATGACGGTAGTTCGCCACCTTTGGCATGGCAGCATTTACCAAGGGATTTCGTTTGGTCAAATATTTTAATTCTTTTATTCAATTAAATTCGGTCATGTGTCTGAACCACAGACCCCGTAGTGGCTTACTTAACTTACATAGGCCTTGCATCAAATTGAGAGTTGGCAGTTGTCACAAGTACAAATAGGATCTTTTTTTGTTCCGTATACCGAGTTCCTAAAATAAATAAATAATTAGTATTATTTATTATAATTTATTTCCCGAATTAGAAACTGGAAAAGATATATATGAATAAAGGATATAAAAAGGTGGAGAAGGAAAATGGAAACATATGTAAGAAGAAAGAAACGGTTTAAAAAAAAAAAAACAAATTGGAAAAAAATTAAAGCGGTAAAAGAAAAAAGAGATATGAAACATAGATAAAAATAATAAGGAAAACCCGGGAAAGACCCACAAAAGAACAAAAAGTGAAACAATAAGTTATGGGCCTATTACTATACAGTCATGCACGCGTTTTAAATTGCTTTCAATGAAGATGCAACACGGGACGAAATTGCAATTCTAATATATGAAATTAATGTCACCAAAGACGAAATGCTTTTAAACAATTAACATGCTTCCGTAACTATAGTCGAGGACGAAAATGGACAGAATATACGAACAACTGTGAACAATATGCGAAAGTATGTGAAAATAGTTGACAAATTTGATCACAGACGAAATTAAAAATAACAAACAGCAAATTGATTTTTTCGGGACGAATTTAAACGTAACATAAAATGAAGTTGAATGAAAATGTTTGAAAATAATTGGGGAAACCTATATCACAAAAATGATAAAGATCGAGCCAAAAAACGAAAATGTAAAAGAGATCAAAAAAAGTTATCAATTATTGTCGCGGTTTAAAACATTTCAAAACCTTAGGTCCCATTTCGAAAGTCCTCCTTGTTCGAATAAAACCTGATAATTCCATTTACAATTTTAGAAATTTCCATACATCTTTGGCATAACGTGATTACAATGTAAAAATTACACATTGACAGAATTTGTCATATTTAATAGCTAGCCTAACACTATTCATAGGGAAAGAAAGTTACAAACTTCAGAAAATGGACCAAGTTGAATAGGTTGGAAGTCATCGCATAATCATAATTTTTCAAAAGACCGTTTACGTTCGAAACGTTTTTGGAAAGATCAAGTTTAACCTAGCCAGACATGTTTATAGCCGCACCATAAACGGCTCGCAAAATGTTTCTCATTGAGAGACTGCAATGGGTTATGGACAATGGACTTTATATCGGGTCGTAGGAAAGGATCGCAAGTGTCAGACACGTCTCTTGCGACATCACCTGTGTAAAATACGCAAAAATATATAGATTAGTATCACATGGGAAACCTTGAAAAGGCAAGATCAGATTGAAATAAAAATAACTGCAAAAAAAAACCCGATACAAACAAGAAATCAATAAATTAAAAGTTATAGAATTTAGGGCCAAATGAAAAAATTATGTAGAAGATTCAGGGCAAAAGTGGTGCAAACACGTGGCCGTGGTTCGACTAACCGGACCTTTGTGGGAGCGCATAGACATGCGAAGAAAAAATACGGCTATCGATGTTGTGATTCATTGAAAAAAACGTAAACTGTACTTATCTCTTCCCAGATCTTCATCATTATTAGCCGGAATTAGCTTTTCAGAATTGTCGTTTAACCGTATATTTTTGGATTGTAATGGGTTTGGAAGTCTGCTGAGAGTGGTAGTTTTCTTAGGGCATGGGCGGAAATCCGGTCCTCTATATGTAAAAGAAATTATTTGTCCCTCCTGCCTTCGGTATGTTGAACCAGAGGCAGTGGCGTTACCAGAGGGGGCGCCTAGCCCCCCAGTGGGGATCTTGCCCCCCCCCTTTGCCCCCTTGAAAAAATAGTGATTTACATAGGCCATACACTTAACTATACAAATTTTAATATATGCTTGCCCTGAAAAATCTTATGTGCCCCCCCCCCACTTTGCAACCCCCTGAAAAAAAAAGCTGGTTACGCACTGTCAAGAGAATGAAGCCCGTTAGGGTTTGTCCCGCGGGCGGACCCCATCTCCGGGGTTTCTGATAGTATTTATACAGGCCGTTCCTGTATAGCTTTTAAAACTTTCAGAGGGAATGTTTGCATTTGTTCCTTATCCTTGTTACTATAACTACTGGTCTCCCATATAGCATATGGCTGTGGTAGACCGTTTTACATGAACCCATGAAACTCACCGGAAGAAAAGCTTTCTGCGTGCCCTCTGTCTATAATCTGAAGAGACGCTTAACGGGGTACTATCAGTGATTTCTAAATTATAAAATCGAAAAAAATCATCAAAAATACAGATTTTTTCTTTCTGTAACACGTTAGTATCCTAACATACCCTACAGGTTCTAAGACCTGAAAGCAACCTAATGAGGACAAACCACATTTTAGTCATTACTGTCGCGTCCGACACTATATACAACACCTATTGAATGGAGATTCATATTCTTAGAGCCTGGTGTTTTCTTCCGTTTCTGTGTAAGTTGTCAGTTGCAAAAAATACTTGTGAGAATTCTACAGACTGGTCCTTCAATTATAAACTCTTTTTTGTGAATTTCAAATATTTTGAATTTTTGGGTGAATCACACTGATAGTGTCCCCTCAAACATTATGGCGGCCATCTTGGATTTTAACATGGTGCAAACACAAGCTACGTACAATTGTAGTAGCCAATATGGATTCTTCAGTGTCCAAACATTGTTTTGCCACCAAGGATGCTGCTAATCCCTTTAATCCTTTCAGATGGGGATATTTTTGATGGCAAGCATTACCTCCGGGCACAAATCAGTACTACGAGTATCTTGTGAAATCTCTTTTGCACAGCTTTAAAGGGGGTTTGACGTTTTGTTTATCTACTCGTATAAAATTTTCCAGAATTCACATATATGTATTTACAATGGTGCTGATTAAGAATCTGACATAAAAAATGGGGGTCACCGACTTTGTTGTTGAAGCTATAGCCAAAACAAAAAAGGTATTTTGTCACTTTTTACAACCACGCAAGTCTTGGAAAAGTCCAAAAAATTTGATGTTTGGATCGCCTACAAAATAAAAACTTTCTCGATAAAATTTTGTGTTTCTAAATATTGAAGTCCGATGGCGTTCTTTAAAATTTGAAATAAAAAATCAGGGTCCCCGACTACTTTTTTTCCATGTCCGCCGAAAACCACTGAAATTGGGACCTTTTTTTCAAGTTGGGCGTCTTGTTGGGCGCAAGAAAAATCCGCGCGACATTCGGCATCAGCAAAGCAGAACGCAGGCGGAGAGATGCGGGATTTTAATAAACGCAAAGAAACGCACAGTTATCCGCGGTATTGGCCCCGGCATTATACCTTCGCACCTCAAACTAAAATTCCGTCGCATTTGTTTCCTGACTGGGCTCTAAACAGAATGTGCCTGCTGAAGGTGTAAAGGCAGCTTGCGCGTAAACAATCACACTCAAAACTCCTTAAGTGGTCTTAACAGTTCACCATTCAATATACCATTTTAACATAAAAGTGAAAGGATGCTCACATCATAACGAATACCTTCAAGAAGGGATTTCTAGCTATTCACAAATCTGATGCCATTCATTCATATCGGTGTACATTTGAGGTAGTTACTACTATGTAAAAATGAGAAATGCGCCGGTATATGCGTCATGGGTGCTTTATTTCGCAACTGCATGGTTCCAAAAGTGTACATGTTGTACAATATGAATTAAAACGATAATGAAGGAACTTATACCAGAGATTTCTTGTAATATGGAGCAACATTTGGACGAGGCATATATCAAAATATTAATTAAGAAAACAGATAATTTAGATTAAAATTGTTTCTCACCGAATAATATGAGTAACTTCATGGCGTGAATCGTGACGTTAAAGTAGTATTAGATGATTTTGAGTTCGAGTCCGTGTCAGTGTTTCTCTTTTGTTACTATTTAACTATTTCGAGATCTGCATTTGCCTTTAATGTTTTAATTTCTTGGATGGATATGTTTTAGATATGTCTTTGGTGTTAATCTATACCGAGTAAAATACCATTCATCACCACAAAATGCTCATTATGATTTTGTAAAGAATAAAAACGTGATGTTGATGCATGGCAATAAAAACCAGCAGAGTTGATTGTGATAATTTCTGAAATTCTATGCGCCTATTAACAAAAACATTATCTTTATACCTGACAATAGGTTGTCGGGAGTTACTACAATCTCGGCCAAAAGTGTTGGAACACTTTTATTGGCCTTACTTCAAAATGCTCCCCTTTTCCCCTGGACAATGTTGAATCCTGAATTTTTGTTCTTGCTACCCTACAAGAACACAACATTGATTGGTGGGGATAGGGAGGTGTGCATGGATAGAGAATGGTCCAAGCCTCCCAACCCAAGTTGACATGATTTTCTATATATATCTTTAAGAGAAATACGGCAATTAATCGGGGCAAAAGAGCAGTCGTGTTCCAACACATTTCGACCAAGATTGTAGTCTAGTAAAGTTACGGCGATTTGGTAATTTCGGGCCTAAGTGTTTTACTTACGCCTCTTGTGTAGTGTATAACTCTGCATATCCACAGATTGTTGAACAGTATACCGCTCCTGGTAAATATGCTTGGTACACCATAACACAACAAAAAGACGAAATCCGTAACCGCCAGATTACAAAAGAAATAATTGGTTGGGGTATGCATATCTTTGTATCGCCATACGATGTAAATGACCATCAAATTTAACACCAATCCTATGGCCGTAAAGAGTGCATAACTTAATGTGAGGGAAACAAAAAAGGTCCCCGTAAAAGGTAAGCTTACTTCGTCGTCACCAAGAAATGTATCTTCATTGTCATTTAGTGTATCATTTGCAAAACTTGAGGAAACAGAATCAGGTTGGAACGATTCCATGCTGGAAACGCCAAGTGTTTTTGAGAAGTACCTCAAACACTTTACGGCTCACACTCAAATCACGTATTGGTTTACTGACATCTGTAGCGAAAATGACGGGAGGTTAGAAACTCAATAACAGGAACGTATTTTGGTAATAGATCGTTGTAGCAGACAATTCCCTGTATATACACTCAATAAATGCTAATAAAGGAAGCAGTTTTTTGAGAGTAGAATCGGTGAAGCAGAATTTGTGCAACAACAGCTAAAGTGCCAGTCCTTCGCCTCATAATTGGACAAAAGGTGAAGATTACAATAAAACAACGCTGAGTGGTAAGCATTTTGTAAATAAAATACATTGCAGGTAATAAGGGGTTCCTTTGGCGTTAATTAACCATGGTTTTGAAAATGACGGGTCTTCTGATTAACACAGCCCACTAATCCGAATTCATGACTATTTTTATTCAGTGGTCCAGTGGAAAAGCAGTTTGAACGGAAGCTCCGATTGTTGTCAAACCAAAAGCAATAGAAAGTTATTTTTTCCTCAATTTCATTTTGTAGTTTTCTTTTAACCTTCCGAAAGGATATTCCACCTGATTTTGATAATTTTATATTTGGGACAAGGGAATTTCAGATCCAAGGACCGGAATTTTTTATTGAGTATTTAGTTAAGTTCAAATTAGGTTTAATTGGAATAAAATTGTTGGCATGTCTAGTGTTATAAACTGTTGCTCATAAAGTTTGATTTTTTTTCAGACCCAATCTTAAAACGTATTTCTATTTGAATGCCTCACTAATCATATAGAGTAGGTAAATCATTACATAATGAGTCCCCACTACCCAAGTGAAGTGAATCCATGCATAATTTTCAATTACGTAACAATGCCTTTTGTTGGGAGCTATAAAATGACAGACGTCTGTTGTTTGTTCCTTTTCCCTGCTCCAAGCCGGTGTGCAAGGAGGCCATTTTTCAGAATTGCTTGTTACCTTTACAACAAAAACACACAGAGGTTCCCTATGCTATGTCTCGTCCAACGGCATCGTCAATATGCCGAAGAGTATTTGCACTCCCATTTGTCGATAATTTGACAATAGAACATTTGAACTGCCTTTGAAGACGATTGGTTGAAAATAGTTGACATTTGACTTGGAAAACCTATATATAATTATATATTTATTCCATCAACTAAAAACATTGACTTCTATGGCAGTTAATGGTGAACTGGTGTATGCTTGGTGTAAGACTTGATGAAAGAAATCAATTAAGCCAATACGGAATAAAGCCCATAAATCCCATTCAACTATATATATACATGTACATATTGATTATATCGTGCAGATATTGAAGGATCAGCAATAACCGGAATAACCGGTAAAGGTGCTCAGTATACGGTGACGTAACCTGCAGATGAAGGGGAAAGGGCTCTACGCAAAATCCTCAAGCCCCCACCCAAATGAGATCAGGAAAAATAATAAATTGATAGTAATTACAGTATAACATGAATATTTAATCTTTTCCTGGAGATGGCCAGCGTACAGAGACACATAAACTCCGTATTACTTGAATAGCGCGCTTGCTAACTGAGCTAACAAGCTGGATGAACTCTATAGGTATAGAGTTGATCTATCTGTTAAATATCGTGTTTTCAAACTGCATTTTCTAACAAGTGCAGTCATTACCATCGATAAATCCTATCAGAAGATGAAATATACCAATAATTTTATCTCATCATGCTAAAAATGAGTCATTCATTTGGATAAGATGCTCATTCGCAGGTACTTGAAAAAAGTAAACATTGCAAAATTCTGCATGATCATGACTAAATTTGCCTTATATCGACTATGGAGAAAGCCGATTGAAAAATTGTATATTTTGATAACAAAATGTACATATTTAACACTTATTCAGCAGTCTGTGTAAATAATTGGTCCTCTAATGTATTAATAATTAATCAATTAAAATTGCTAATGAAAACCGCGCGAAAAATAGCGTTCCTCGTACCCACGAGTGCTCATGCCGCTCACTAAAGTTCGAAACCTTAAAAATTGACCTTTTAACGGCTATGCGTCGTCAGTAGCGTTTCTACTGATCATTCCTCTGTTCTTAAAGGTCCCAGGAAATGAGATGATAAACCTACTCCAAATGTTTACAGGATATTCCATTCCAATAAACAGGGCCAGAAAAAAGAATACACTACCAGTGACATCATTAGTGAAACTATTGATTTTCAGTCAGTATCATGAATAGATTCACACCAGTCACCTGGAATTTTCTATTACTCTCTGAAAAATCAATAGTTTCACTAATGATGTCATCACCAACCGAAATATTGAATGCTTCCTGGTCCCTCCTTGTAAACTTGATACAAACCACATCAATTCTATTAGCATTTCCTGGGACCTTTAACAAGCATTACGAACACCGCCGTAAGTGTAATGTATCTGCGAAGTGGGTGTTTGTCTGCGTGTGTCAGAATGGGGGACTGAAAGTGGAAATCATACTGTTCCTTAACGTTATTATCGGTGTATTAATCTATGAATAAAACATTCCAAAAATAGAATGTATCACAATCTGTGTGTGTGTGTGTGTGTGTGCCTGCGTGTGTGTGTGTGTGTGGCATGTTAATTCTGGTGGTGGTGATGTGTATGTGTGTGTCTGTCTGTGTGAGTATGTGTGTACGCAGCGTGAATGTGCATATAGTGCATGCGCGCGCGTATGTATGTGTACATGTTTTGACATGGGTATAAATTGCAGATAAGTGATAGGCCTACACATTGTGCTGTCTGCAATATGTAGCAGCCGATATAACTGGCCACTCTCGCTATAGTCCTCATCCCCACTCTTTCCATACACATAGGACTCCGCATGTCTTGATCAGTCAAGTATAGTGCGTCACCAAAATTTGATAAAATTTTGTTGGTTTTGAGAAATGTGGCAACAATTTATCTTCTGTGGAATGTGGAGTATAAAATTGGTGAGATTTGTTGAAATTGTGACTGTAATTTTGTGTCCAATGTGTATGTGATGGGGGCAGGGTATTAATTTCTGCCTGGTCTTGAGTGAGTTGGCATCGGTTACAAATTATATAGCCTGAGTCTGTATAGTCGTCAATTGGTAGTAGCACCACGGTTCATAGTGGCTGTTGCTTGATAGAGGGACTGAGTCTATTCACATCGACGTAAACTTGCAAACAGTGTTGTCAATGCCAACTGTTAGTTGTCACAAGCTGCCGATCGAACTTGAAGTTGAAGATGTCTGATAGGTGACCTGAATAGTCATTTAAATGGCTTAGCAAGTATTATTAAAAATATGCACCAGTCCAATTGCGATTTTGGCGAAAATCTCATTGACATTGTAGCTTATCAGTCAATAGTGAGGCAGACTAGCATTGCAAAGTTGCAGAATTCGACAACCCCACAGGTACAGTGTATTGATTATGTTTTCACTGAGCAAGGAAAAAGGACGGGTTATCTTAATTGCACGTTGGGAGGAGTTGGCGTTCCTCATGATTTTAATCCATATGCTCAGTAGGCCTATAATCGTGTTGAAGAAATGCCCCCTCCTCCGGCACTCCCATTTCGTAAGTGATACGTGTATAAGACTTTTAAGACCCCCTATTTAAAGCATCGCTGTCATCCAAAGATCCCGTAGCTTTTAAAATTTCAAGTTTACCATTATCACCCTAAGATCTCTACTTTCATGACCTTTTAGAAGAGTTTGCTGAACTTGAATTTTCAAACAAAGACCCCATTTTTGGCGAAAATTTAGCAAATTAATCACTCAAACCCCCTATTTATGGGCAGTTAGTCTATCTCTCGCCCGGAGACCCCTATTTTTTGCACCTTATCTGTCTCCAAATGCTCCTTGGTTTGAAAGCGTCAGCTTTGCACCCGTATCCATTTCATATGCGAGTGTTGCCACCCTCGCGGTTACTCTAACCCTGGAATCTAACCCTAAACTCTAACCCTAACCCTAAACTCTAGCCCTAAACTCTAACCCTAAACTCTTACGCTAACCGGCGAAGGAGAGGCCTCGCCTGGTCTGCCTTTTGGAAGCCAGAGAAGATTTGGAAGTCCCAGATCATTCCTCTTAACCTAAAACTGGATATCTTTCAATCATCTTGCCTATCTGTACTGCTTTATGGATGTGAGACATGGATATTACCTCAACAGCTTGAATCATACATCAACAGTTTTGACACACTGTTATCGTATCATGCTCAAGATCCGCAGACAAGACCATGTTACTAATGAGGCAGTCTACGACATGACAGGTCAGAAACCTGTTTCTAAAACCATCCACCAAAGGCAACTTCGTTGGCTGGGCCATATCTTGCGAAAGCCAGAGGAGGAACTCATCTCCCAGTATGCGCTTTACCAACCTACGCATGGGAAACGGAAAAGAGGTCGCCCACCAATGCTCTATCCGCAGTACATTGCTAGGCTGATCAACAGGGATGCTGAGCTTATTCCAAGAGAAATCATCCTCACTGCCCGGGAGAAAGTTATATGGAGACGGATTGTGACCGACTGCTCCGCAGCCGATGGATGATGAATAGATGAACACCTTACCGAAGATTTTTTAGAAAGGAGAGAGTAGGGACATGAAACACGTTTATTTTGTATTTCTTGACATGTGACTTGTTAAGTCATAGGCGAGAGGTAGCCTGGTTTTTGAAAAACACGACTTGCGCCAAGCAGCTGGCCTTTGAGAAATTGGCCCTTAGGTTTTTTTGAAAGCGTGATTGATATTTTTAAGTGATCACCAGATATGTGTGTAGGGGGTGTGGGGGCTAGGGTATGATTCTTTCTTTGTCAGCTTTGCGCATAGAGCTAGGAAACAACCGCTGCTTCCCGGCAGGTGGTCAGTCAATGGCATGCTCAGACGCATCTAGGCGCTCTCTGCACATACCACTAATTCGCACCTCCCAACTCCACAGCTCATGCACTTTCCTAAGGTGCGGCCTATTAAGACTACACGCACATTCTTTCAACTTCAGTCCTAGGGGAGGAAATGGCGTGGACCCCAATCAACGCTCAAGGCAGCTTTCACCATACCTTCTGCTAATAGCAGTCGGACTGTTGTATTACCAAGTATATGCACAAAATACATTTCAGAATTTGGAGGTATAGATACATGCAGTGTATTTATTCTATGGTGTCTGATAGGATGAATACGTCAGAGTGACGTTTCACTCACTGAAAGGGGAAAATAGGCCTTTATTCAGTTGAAATTGATAAACGACATTGAAGTGCATGTATTTTTAAATGAATGAAATGAAGGAAACAATACTTGTCGTCGAATCAAACTAATATACGAACGTTTATTATAAAGAATAAAAAATGAATTAAAACACCATAGAATGTTTACCTAAATTTCTCATCACTTTGTCAGGTAGCATAAACAACGAGTTCTGTCTGGTAAGGCACGTAGAACCGGTACAGTATGTGTTCGCGGGCAGCCCAAACCCCACCTCCACGTGGTACCAGACGGATAGCCCAGGCTTACCAATTTCGTTCCAGCACGGTTTAATGCTCTGAAATTTATAGGCCTACCAGAGTCGTCCCAGCATGGTTTACAGCTGGTTATACCAGCAGTTACTCGAGCTTGGATGCCGCGGCTGGAGACGGTCTAGTCCCAGCGGACTCGAGCTTTGGTTACGCGGCCGGAGACAGCCGGGTGAACTAACGGGGAAATATGGGTATTGGCCTGATACCTTGATTGACCAGCGTTATTTCACCAGCACTACTGGACGCGTGCGATTTCCAGCGACTTGGAGCTTGGAGGAAAATTGAGGTTTGGAGAAATCTTGGAAACAGGCTGGGGCTCCGGAAAACATACCGTTTCTAATTGTTTGAGATGCAAGTTGCAGCTTTCATGCAGTACCACCTGTCTACATTGTCTACATATATGAATAGAAGTACGTAATCGAATTTAACATCGTATTTGTGTCTGGCGCACATGGCCCTAGCAGCTGAAAGCGCCATTCAAACCACACCACACAACAACAACACAACGAGTTCTTGAGTTTGTTACCCTTCGTCCTAATTTTGCTTTAATGCTTTTAAAACATGCAGCGAATTTAGATTTCATATTTTTCGTATTCTGACAAGTGATTTATGAGCCAGATTATCTGTGGATGATCTGCCTTCACTTTGAAGATAGTGTTGCATTAGCTTGGTCCAAAAGACCTTCTACTTGATGTCAATAGAAAATAAACAGCCTGCATACGAAGTGGTTAATGGATCATATTTTATGATGAAATTCGTGATGATATCGATAAAAAACATGTTTTGTTTGATGGTTGAAAAGTCGTTGCATTTAAAACATGTGTGATTTATTCCTGAATAAAACAATGAACCGGGAAGAGGGAGGGGGGTGAGGTACCAATGAATAAATAGTTGCGGCAAAAACTGCGTAATTCTAAGTACTCCTTTTTCAAAACAATGCGCCAGCACGTTTTAGGCGATATCTTGTCGACTATTTTGACTTAGAAATTAAAATTGGTGTCAAATTATAGCTATGAATTCCTGCTTTGATATCATATAGTTAAAGCGGCAAGTTCGCTTATATTTACAAACAAAATCATAGGGAACTACATGCTTTTCAGAGGGAACTCCAAGGGGCACGTTATATAGTGTCCCACAATGCAATGTGTCGTGTACCATATGTTGTGGGCCAAAAATCTTAAAAAACGCAGGTTCGGTCAAAATCAAATTTGTTTAGTCATTCAAAGTTCCAGTATACTTTGGGTTATAGTTTGCTCTTTTGAAAAAAAAGTACAATAGTGTATACATTATTCGATAAAAAAAAGAATGTGACTTGTGTTGACAATTGTTGCTGAGGATGTGTTCTGAAACGCCAATAAATGGCAATGTTGTTGAAACGTAAGTACTGATTTCACTTCTGTCAATCGACTGACTGCTTGCTTGCTTGCTTGCAATGATGGGCTATGGCAATTATTATCATTATTGTTAGAAGAAGTGGTAGTACTACTACTACCATTACATGTCGTGATCAGACTATTTGAGGACTAAACTGTCAAGAAGCCCGAGTAAACTTTCGTAAGTATAAGCAAACGCCATGGCAATGGTGCAGAATTCGGCTATATAGCTAAGATAATTCACTGCACTACAGCACATTTCGCTTGCACGAGACAGTAACGTCAATGGCAAATGAGTTCAGACAATTTCGCACGCGCGCTTCGTGGGTGCAGACTTTGCATGTGCGTATGCCAGCGTTTCCACCAAGTATCGTGCACAGGAGGGGCAGGACACGATCTGCTCGATTTGGGCATTTGTGATTTCCAAACGATAATTTATGGAATTCTTACGTGCATTTCCTACGGCAGCCTCGGTACCAGTGACATTACAAAATCTCCTCTTAATCCTCGCCATTTAGATTTAAATATTAGTGACCAGCTATAGTCTTTGTCCAACTTAAGTAGCGCCCTCCTACTGTTAAGTCTTTGAAAAAGACTAGCACTTATATTACGCCGGATGTTGATGCTGATGTCCTACCCTCTGGGTCTGACCTCACTGTCTGACTCGAGGAAGAATATCTCTGAGCACACGTATGGAGTTCAAGCACCCAACCTCCCTTCCCCACCCAACCCGTTATTCACTTGAATGCACACAAAGCGGAACTATTACTGTTAGGGAAAAAATATCGACAACTCCGACAGCCTCAGTGTCGGATTCAGGTAAAACTGATACCCTAAAAGGAAAACAAGGCCCATTCATCTATTTTACAGAGATGTGGAGTGTGTGTGCTGTGCAATGCTTGATCACGGAACCATGTCCTGAAGTATTGAAGCGTAGTATTATTCTTATGATGTTACCAATTAGTGAGTCAAAGTAAACAAATATTTTTTCTGAAATTTGGCAATAAAAAACATTTCACATTTCTTTATATTACCGTATAATACAGTTAAAACAGTCCCTGACACTCACTATTAACACTTTTAGTGCATAAGGTGTTCTCACTCTGTTGGTTCTTAAGGGGGGAGGCACATGGAACCTTTACACTTAACCCCCAAGCCTAACACTTAACTCTTACCATGATCCTATCTCTTTATCTAATTAACTCTTTTATTAAAACTCAACCTAAAATCTTACTTTTAACTATGAGCACCAGCTCTAAATCTACCTCTTATCTTGACCCTTAACCTAATTTTTATTCTAACAACATTAACTTTATCTAACTCTTATTCTTACCCTAAACCTCACCCCTAACACTTAATTTAACTCTTACACTAAACCTAACGCTGAATTAACTCTTAACACATACTAATTCTTAGTTTAATTCTTTTCTTAACTTACCCTAAGCTACGCTTACAACCAAGCCTAACGCTAATCTAACTCTTGCACTTAAACCTAAATCTTAATCTAACTCTTACACCTAATCGTAACTATTAATCTAACCTCTTACACCTAAACTGACTCTTAACAACTCTTACACCTAAACCTAACTCTTAATCTAACTCTTACACCTAAACCTAACTCTTAATCTGAAACTCTGCACCTAAATAACTCTTAATCTAACCTCTTACACCTAACCCTAACTCTTAATCTAACTCTTGACAACAAGCCTAAACACTTATCTAACTATTGCCACCTAACCTAATCTAACACTTACAACTAAACCTAAATCTGAAGCTAACTCTTACACCTAAAACTAAACCTGACACATAAACCTAATCTATCTAACTTTACACCTAAACTAACTCTTTACACATAAGCCTAACACGTAAGATAAAATCTTGCACAGTAAACCTCACCATCTTAATCTAACTATACACTAAACCTGCTCTAATCAACTCTTACACTAAAACTAACTCTTACCCCTAGCCCCTACACTAATCTAGCTCTTGCACCTAACCTAATATTAATAGAACTCTACACCTAAAACCAACTCTTAATCTAACTCTGACATCTTTACACTCTTTCTTAATCTTACCTTAATATAAACTCTATCTTATCTTAACCTGACCTATATTTACACTCTTGTTATTGACCTAAAACTGAAGTCTACTCTTAACCCTAAACCTAACTTGTAACGCTAACTCATACTCTGATACTGATTAAAAAATTAAAATAATTTTTGCTATTGTTTCAATGTTTTTTATTAAAGAAATAATTTTTATTAAAAAAAAATTTATTTTTTCTTGGGAAAATACACTTTTCTAGAGGGTATGTAAGTGAAACAATACACACAAATGCAAAAATGGAGGTGTAGAATTAGAAATACATTCTTTAATATCATAATCGTCTGTGGTAATGTGAACCACGTCTTTCTACCAAACACACGGCAAATATTTGCGAATGCGGTGCGTGCATTGGTGTTTTGTGTGAGTGCGTGTGGGTGGGTGGGATGTTAATTCTGGTGGTGGTGGTGTGTATGCGTGTGTCTGTCTGAGTGTGTGGTACGGCATGCGTGATGTGCATATAGTGCATGCGCCGTATGTATGTGTACATGTTTTGACATGGGTATAATTGCAGATAAGTGATAGGCCTACACATTGTGTGCGTCTGCAATAGGTAGCAGCCGATATAACTGGCCAACTCTCGCATAGTCCTCATCGCCGCTCTTTTCATAAAACATAAGACTCCGCATGCCTTGTTCGCAAGTATAGTGCGTCACCAAATTTGATTAAATTATGTGTTGGTTTGGAGAAATGTGGCAACAATTTATCTCTGTGGAAATTGGAGTATAAAATTGGTAAGATTGTGAAATTGTGACTGTAATTTTGGTCCATGTGTATGTGATGGGGGCGGCATTTTAATTTCTGTTGGTTCTATCGGTTACAAATTATCTAGCTGATTCTGTATAGTCGTCAATTGGTAGCACCACGGCTCATAGTGACGGTGGCTTGATAGAGGACTGAGTCTTTCAATTCGACGAAATTGCAACCAGTGTTGTCAATGCCAACAGTTAGTTGTCACAAGCTGCCGATCGAATTGAAGTTTAAGATGTCTGATAGGTGACCTGAATAGTCATTTAAATGGCTTGGCAAGTATTATTAAAAATATGCACCAGTCCAATTGCGATTTTGGCGAAAAATCTCATTGACATGGAGCTATCAGTCATAGTGAGCAGAGTAGCATTTGCAAAGTGCAGAATTCGAAAACCCCACATGTACAGTGTATTGATTATGTTTCACTGAGCAAGGAAAAGGGAAGTGTTATCTTAATTGCACGGTTGGGAGGAGTTTTGAGTCATCATGGTTTTAATCCTATGATCAGTAGCCTATAATCGTGTTGAAGAAATGCCCCATCCTCCGGCACTCCCTTTCGTAAGTGATACGTATGTAAGACTTTTAAGACCCCATATTTCCAGCATCGTTGTCATCCAAAGATCCCGAGCTTTAAAAATTAAAGTTTCACTTATCACCCTAAAAGACCTTTCTACTTTCAGACCTTAGAAGAGTTACTGAACTTGAATTTCAAAACAAAAGACCCCATTTTGGCGAAAATTAGCAAATTAATGCACCCCCAACCACCCTAGTTATGGACAGTTAGTTCTACTCTAGCCCGAGACCCCTATTTTTTGCACCTTCTCTTCCCCAAATGCTCCTGGGTTTGAAAGCGATCAGCTTTGCAACCCGTATCCATTAATATGCGGTGTTGCCAACCTCGCGGTTTACTCTAACCATGGAATCTAACCCTAAACTCTAACCCGAACCCTAAACTCTAACCCTAAACTCTAACCCTAAACCCTAACTCTTACGCTAACCGGCGAAGGAGAGGCCTCGCCTGGTCTGCCTTTTGGAAGACAAGAGAAGATTTGGAAGTCCCGATCCTTCATCTTAACCTAAAACTGGATATCTTTCCATCATCTTGCCTGTCTGTACTGCTTTATGGATGTGCGACCTGGATATTACCTAACAGCTCGACTCACATCAACATGTTTTGACACAAACTGTTTTATTATGTATCATGCTCAAGATCCGCAGACAAGACCATGTTACTAATGAGGCAGTCTACGACATGACAGGTCAGAAACTGGTTTCTAAAACATCCACCAAAGGCAACTCGTTGGCTGGGACATGTCTTGCGAAAGCCAGAGGAGGAACTCATTCACAGTATGCGCTTACCAACCTACGCATGGAAACGGAAAGAGGTCGCCCACCAATGGATCTATCCGCAGTACATTGCTAGGCTGATCAAAAGGGATGTTGAGCTTTATTCCAAGGAAATCTCTCACATGGCCCGGGAGAAAGTGATATGGAGACGGAATGGTGACCGACTGCCCCGCCAGCCGAGGATGATGAATGATGAAACACCTTACCGAAGATTTTTTAGAACGGAGAGAGTAGGGACATGAAACATGTCTGTATGTATTTCTGTCTGCAGATCATTTAATCAAAAGAACAGGAAGCACCCAAGCATGGCACAGGAGGGCATGTGCCACTAGAACCAATAACAAACAGCACACACCCCCAATGCCATACCTAAGTGATTCCCAGCTATACACTAAAATAAACTGACCCAAATTTTAAGCAGAGAAAAATGGACAAAATTACTAAATGAGCATAAGATAAATACTTGATCATGACAAACGGATCACCACTTTAAACAAATTCAAATATTGTAAATAAGCAGAGATAAATAAAGTACATATCACAAAGCAACCGGGAGCACCCAAGCATGGCACAGGGGGCATGTGCGCTGAACCAATAACAACACCACACACCCGCAAAATGCCATACCAGGTGATTCCAAGCTATTACACTAAATAACTGATTCAAATTTAAACAAGAAAGTAACGAGATTATAAATAAGCAGAAGATAATACGGAACATATTTAAAGCTATTATATTAACCTAACAAAAAATCGGACACAACTTTAAAGAATTCAATTTTTATAAAAAGCAGAGAATAAATGTCAAAAATATATTTAAAAGAACAACAGGGAAGCACCCAAGCACGGCAAAGGGGAACATGTGCATGAACAATAACAACCGCACACACCCCCAAAGCTATGCGCA